>QJNU01000899.1:10761-23998 GCA_004154915.1 Monosporascus ibericus
AAAAAAAGGCAATAAGCGTTATATTATACTAAAAAGCCCCCAACAACCCCATCCCCCCCCCCCCCCCCTTCCCCTTTTTTTCTAAAATAAAGCTACATACGTTTTGCTAAGAAAAATCACTTTCGGCTGTAAGCTATTTTAGGGTTTCCATTTACACCTTTGTACATATATAACCTTACAACTTTACGTCTCTTTATCCGCGTTCGTATATCAGCACCTACGCATCTTTATTCGCATACCAATATATACATTATCGCGTTCCCTAATATACCTACATATTGCCACCTATAAGCTCGTACGTTAAGAACGAAAAGCACTTACATCTGGTCCCTGAATTACATTTCGCCATATTAAGTAATTAAAAGCGGCCTGGCATGTCAGCTGGTAACAACCTCGTAATTACGGTTTGGGATCCCGATAAGATAACCTAAAAACTACGGAACCTATATAACCAAAATATATTACTTAAGTATATACCTTTTACTATATCCTATATTATTAAATATAACCCATTACAACACGTTCGCGGAACAGTTTACAACTAAGGATATAACCCTTAAAAAAACGTACCTATCTTACCTGACTACGGCGACGCGAAAAAATGGCTTAACATACGAGGACTACCTTTATGGGCAACGTTAGCCAAGCTGAAAAATTAAAAGTACCTAGGTAACGGCGACATTAACGCGCTTTAAGACATAACTATAAGCAAATACCCGATAAAGCTTATGTTATGGGATAAGCCGGTCGGAATTTAGATTTCGGAAAACGAAATGCGGGGATTATCACGTAAAACTTAAAGGCTTATATCGAATAACGACCCGAAAACGATCTGGCTAATCGCAAAAAGCATAATAGGCCGCTTTCCCCATTAGATAAACTTTCTATACCTTAGGTTTAAACGCGTATTGTTGGTATTTAACTTATTCCCAAATAATAGCAAAGCGGCTAAAATGTTACAGCTGTATAATGATATATAAAGCAAGTTAAACCTGAAAAACCCGGAACCAATTAAAGTTATATAAGTCGAATTCGGTTTATAGCTTAAAAAATAGGACTGCGGCATTTAAGTAATACAGGTTTTGCAAAGTCTATTCGTTATTCCGGCTACTTAAGAAAACCTTATAAAAAACTGCTTTAAAAAAGTTATGATCAACTCTTAAGACGAGAAAATCAGGGCATACCTCGGCTTATTACGGGCCAAACACGATATAAAAGCTAAGGGTCCGCTACTGGGCATTCCTGCTCCAAGCGACGAGGTGCTGGCAAGAACTGTAGATAAGTATGTGGTTGCGCTTAGTAAGAAAGAGGATTAAAAATAACAGCTTTCGCTTTATTAACCTTAACCCCGACCCCAACCGTAACCTTTAATTTCGTCTTAGCCTCGGCCTCGGCCTTAACAACAATTATTGCCACCTATTTAGTTATACGTTCGGTCTGCACGACAAGATACATTTGTAACGCTACCTTGAGGCATGGAGATGCAGTATAAAAGACGGCCTGTCGTAGGAGACGACCGAGCGAGAGCGCTGGTAGCTGGAACATACACCATACCGTATAGGTGGAGGGAAGATACGTATCGGGATGTCGGGAGTAAACCTAAGCCGTATTTTCTACAGGGTTGGCAAGGTTGGACGGCATACAAGGAATAGCTAAACGAGGAAAAAGAGTAGGCGATAAGGGAGAATAATCCGCAAGGCTTATATGCGTTGATTTCTTAAATAAGGTCAGATTCGCAAATACCGTTAAAGCCTGTCCATCTGCAAATAAAAAGGATTATAACGTAATAATAACATATAAAAAAAAAAACCTAACTTTGGGAAAGCTGCGCGACGGTTATAATAAATATCGAATTTCTTATACTTATATTGCATTTTAATTAAGTACTGTTGTTGTTATGCCCTTTATTTTATAACCTGGCTTTCGTTTTATTTCCCAAATAGGAAAATAATTTAATAGGTAGCATGCGGCCCTTACGTATGGGTCCGTCTTTAAGATCTTTGCCGAATTGTATGCTTGGTGTAAGACCTTATAATACCCTGGAACCATGGAGACCTTAGCCCTGGCCCTGGGCCCTAGTTTTTAACCTAACCTTATTATCGGCCTAGCTGCTTATTAAACCACTTAAAATCTGGTTAACCGCCGACCTGGCTGGTTATTAACCAAGTTAAACGTTAATTTAAAAATTCGCATTTTAAATAAAGGCGTATATTATGCTTACTACGGTAACGCGGTAACCTTTACGTATTAAAATAAAACATTTTTATTTAACGGCGGTATACAGGCCATAATTTTTATGGCCTAATATTTACAGTAAATGCGGCCCGTACATAACTTTTTTATATGATAACGTTAACTTAACCTTTTTAACCTGTTTATTTAAACGCGTACATAAAATGCATACATAAGTAAGTAATAAATTCCTTACGTCCTATATCTATTACTTATCCCTTCCTTTATTTTCCCTTACCCGAATTTTTTTAACCGGGAATTTATTAAAGGTTACAGTTAAGGAAATAACGTATTTTCCGTAACAAAGTATTCCATATATGATAAATTCCGAAATAATGGTTAGGATAGCCGACACGACGGCTATATACGAAACTGCTTAATTATCGGGTACACAAAATAAGGTATATTAATACGGTTTTAATAAAACGAAAATAAAACGCGAAGGAAAGGAAATAATTAATTATACCATTTAAAAATTCATAAAGGAAATGCTAATATTATTAAATAAGTTCTCCTGCGAATTTCCTAAGTTATATAAACGGATTTAAAAGGTTATTAATAGATATACGCGCATTTATAATGATAATTTGGTTCCATCTTCCAGGCCGATATTTATATTAAAAGTTCGCCGTAACACGCCAAAAACGAAAACTTCCGTAATAATGAAAGGTTTTTCTCTTATTAATCTCGCGCGCACCAACATAAAATATACCGATAATACGCAGATAGCTCAGCTTCGGCGCCGCCGTTCCCGAAGCATAAAAGCTATCCCTTTAACATATGTTAATAATTCTTACGGCCTGGCGGATATTATCGAAGCGATAGATAGCCTTTTTATACGGGACGGATCCATATTACCTTTAATACCGTAAACTAGGCTGCCGGGCGCCCTTATCCCGTCGCCGGTTTCACCTGGTAGGCCGACGATTGGTATAATTCGTAAAATCGGGATAGATACGCCTAACCCAAAAAGCGCCGATATCCTATATACTTTTAGCAACCTTTTGTATTACCTTACGGTTTAAATCCTTCTAATAAAACCGATCGGATAAGATAACGTTACGGCCGGAACTACGCATATTAAAAATACCGATATAATACTGCAAGCTGCATATAATAATCAGTCCTTAAATAACGTTTTGCTAGTTCCGTTTCCCGTATCTTTTTAATCCCTTATATAGTCGGGTATTACGGCTGCTTATAAATTTTCGTTAGCATATCTAATTAAATAGGGTTATATAGACCAAGTTATCGTATTAGCCGATAAATTTATAAAATCCTTACCCGATATTAACAGCCCGCCTAATAGTACTAACCATCCACCGGAACGGAAACTATAACCGGACGATAAGGCCTATATAAACCAGCTCGCTGACATCCCCGGCCGCTTTTCAGATTCTTTAAATTCGTTTACTAACGTCATTAACCCGCCTAAGGACGTTATCCGTTTACCGACGCCGGAATCGCCGTCGGAAAATCCGAAAATAAACCAACCTAAAGTTATCCTTAATCCCGGCTCTTTTACCGGAAAAAAATCCGACGTTATTAGTAAAAAGTACGCAGGCGCCGTTAAGCATACGGGTTACCGCGGAAATTACGTTGCCTACGAGAACGGCGGCGACGACTTTAATAAAGGGAACGGCAACAAACAGGAACAAAGCACTAAAACCGGGTTAACTTCTAAATAAGCAACCCTTGCCGAGGCGGATAGGCCCGGCCCCGTACATACTTTAAATATTATTAATACGGATAAAGTTCCTTATTTTAATAATCCGTATTTTAACGTACCCGTATCCGTCACCTTTAACGGCATACCTATCTTTCGTCCCGATATAGGCTATTAGGAATAATTTAGCCGTTTTGTTAATTTGGTCGTATTTACCTATACGTTAAAAGGTATCAAATACGCCAAGTTTATACGGCCCAAGGATAACACCGGGAAAATCGCTTTCGGCATCGGCAATAACGAATAAACCTGGCATAACGTATAACGTTTCGAGGTTAAGGTTGTCGGCGATAGGCACTTCGCACATATACGACCCAAAACGTAGGGGCCCCCCTTTAAAATTTTACCCCGCAACTTGCCGGTACCTATAGCGGACGCCGACGAGCTATAAGGCCAGTTCTAAAAACTAAAGGTCCGGTTCGTAAAAGGTACCGGCAGCCTGGGCCGACGGATATCCTCGAATCGGGAATAAGTACGTATACCGCTTATTAACCCGATCGTCTATCGTGGTAATTTGGATAAAACCGTAAGGCAATTTAATAGATGGCATACGCCGGTAATATACGAAACCGGTAATATTAACTTTTTTATACCTTTAATTAAAAAGCCGTTTTCCGTTATTATATTTTATTACGTATATTACGGGCGAATTATTTAATTAATTATCCCGGTAACAAATACCGAATAGTTTAAACGTTAACTTTCGAAATCCGGTTTAAAGCCTAAGTATATTTATTCCTTTTGGCCGTTATATTCCTTACAGTAAGTATATTTGAAGGCGTTAAAAAAGGCGGATATCCGCTTCCGCCTAATCTTTTAAAAGGCGGGTTAAAGCATATTAATCGAGGCGGATACCTAGTATCAAGGCTTTGGCGTTAAATATTCCGTATCTAAGTATTATGCTTATATTCCTTCCGGATAAAGGTTCTTCCTTCCGGGAAGGAATAATTAATTAAGTTATTTATCGGATGGTAACGACGGTAATGGCATATGCGACCTTGGCCGCGTTATCGCCGCATTTACGTAACGCGGTTGCCATATGGTTTCGGAAACCATTAACGGAACGGCTAAAAAGATAGACCAAAGGGCGCCGGAAATTGACGAGCTTAAAGAGGACGCCAGTCCGGATAAATATGGCACTTTTACCCCTTCCGGCTCGCGAAAAAAAAGCCGCGCGCCTAGCGACGATAGCGGAATTACGAACCGTAATATTAAGCGGATAAAAGGGGACGTTCTTATAACATCCGTCGGTTTCCGAAAGTACCTTTCGTTATATACCAAAATCAATATATTCGGGTTATTTACCGGTACGAAATAATTTATTTATGGCTTGATAACCAAATATAAAGGATTTTAAAACGCCCGGCGGAAAAAGTAGTACGTTTAGCTCCTAAAACTTTTTACAAATTTTCTTATTATGTGGTACTTTTTATAAAGCTTAAAGGAATTCGTTAGGGATTATATCGAAAAAATACATACGGCCGATACTATGCCGGAGCCCGTACTTCGTTTGGCCGGTTAAATAGTTAATAATAAAATTTCCATCCTGGCGGCCGCTACTTATTTTAAGCGTACGGAATAGGCGATTAATTTATTATATTTGACGACCGTCGACATTATGCTCACTCTGGTTATTTTCTATATCGAGATAAACCGTAAAGTTACTGGGGAAAATATCGATATAAATCGAAAAACCCGTACCAAAATGGTCCGCCGGATAACCCGTATTATTGATTCCGGAAACCGGAAACCGTATATAATAACCTTATTAAAGCAAGTTAAAATAACGCAAATTGTATATGCCATTTACCTTAATTTTTACGCCTTAGACCCTATTTTAAAAAAGTTTATAATATATCGTAAAAAGGTTGAAACCGTATCCTTTCGTGGCTAAAAATAGCATTAATTAATTATTACGTTTAGGCGAAATATATTATTCCTTATAGCTTACGAAAGAAATATTAAGCGGATATAAGTTCGTAAGCTTTATAAAAGTTTTGCTCCGTTTATATCCCTTTTATATAAAAAAACGTTATTAACTTATAAACTTTTAAACTAAAATAATTTACGTTTAAGGAACTTAACGTATTTATACGGATAATATAAAAAAGCTGTTTTCGGGAAATAAAACGAATTACCGACGAAATTAAAAAATATTTTAAATATATAACTTCGCAATATTTACCTTTTCTTGCCATACTTTAACGACAGCCTAAGGCCGAACGCGTAATAATTAATATGGATTTTCCAAATTTGATACTTATTATTACCCGCCTATCCTGCCGACTATTATGATAGCCCGGGGCCGGAGAAGGCGGCAGGGGTTTACTAAATAATACATAACCCATATTAAATTAGGATAAGGTAATAAACATGGCTACCCGGTTACGGGATTTTAAGGCTTTAAAAAACTAGGGGGGTAAAGCCCTTATCGAAGCAGCTAAATAGCGTAATATGCATTATAAGAAAACCGGATAGCTAGCTAACGAAAAAAACCAACTATTTGGAAGCCCGGCGACAGTCTTATTATATATGTTCGCCATACGGTGCATCGACGAGGGTCCCCCGTAAGAAGGTATTGCCGCAATATGCATAAATAAACGGGCTCCGACATAATTGATTAAATCCGCGATTAAAGCCTGTTAAAAAACGGCGGTTGCAATTTTATTACAACCTAAACCGGGTAGTAATAATTTAATCCTTCCGTCCGTAAGCGCCCTGTCGTATTTTATTTACCCGTAATTTTTCCGGCTGCTTATATGCCGGAATGTTCGAAAATTTTTATGGTAATTATATTTAAAAGCTAATAAAAGGAATTTACATTCCGAGATAACCGATTCGTTAGGTTAAAAGCTTCACCTACCTGCGCTTTTTAAATCATACCGGATCTTAATAAAATTACGTACCTATTTTCGTATATTATTTAAGGCGATTAAATATAAGTAATTATAATTAAGGAAAAATATAGCAAGGTTATTAAATTAAAATAAATCGGGCAAAAAGATCGGGGATACTTAGGTTGTAAGGTAAAATTATTAGGCTTTACTTAATATTATAATTCTTTATATTAATAAGCTTTTTTTAAAATTAATACCAAGATGCTTAATACCCTCCATTTTCCCGTAATGCCTAATTGTTCGGTAGGCCGGGTAAGAAAAAAATTTAACGTATAATTTGCTTACCATACGGTACGTTGACAGAAGCCCTCCCTACTACGTACGGGCTATACCTTTATGTTATAACATAAAATTATGGCCCGTACGCCCTAGCTGAATTACCCATTTAGGTTAATTACGATAATCCGGTAAATACTTATTACCTACCCATATAAATAATTTTCCTTTTCTTTTATTAATTACGAAATAATTATGCCGTTTTTTAAAAACAACAAAATAAATCTATCTAATTTTAAGGCAAACCATTTATACTTTAACGGCTACCACCTAATCGATTATTAAACGTTTTCGAACTTTGAATTATAAGTACTTAATTTTGCGGTACGCATATATTTTCCAGCTTGTTAATACGCCGTAGTTTTTCTTTTTTTTCTCCCTTTCCCTTCAAATCGCTTAACGCTTAGTAACAATATATTTTCCTCGGTACTTACTATTTACAGCTCATATTCTAGCTAACGGTATAAAAGTTTCGCCGTATTCTTTTACGGGAAACGAGGCGTTTAATGAAATGTAGGTGTAGATTTCTTTTTTCGATAAAGATAATAATTTTGTTTAAATACCTTATTAAATGCGGTTCGAGATTTCCTTATTAAAAAAGGATTTGGCCATGCTATTTGTCCTATACCATAACCGGTAAGCGTTAACCTTAATAAACCTTAAGTTTCCGTTCGAGTTAGCTTATATTTAACCCCGTATAATCCCGTAGCTAGCTACCGTATTACCCCCAGCCTCCCTGTTTCGGAGTTTACCGATACGTTTTAAGCCAAATTTGACGAAATCGCGGCTTAGTTTCGTTGCCTTACCGATCTTACGAGCCTCTTTATTTAGGGAAGTGATGGAAAAATCGAGAAAAATAAGGCCAAAACCAGCATAGTTATTAACCGTATGCGTATCTTTATTACGTCGGAATGGGCACGGTTCTTAAGCTTTTCGGCCGGTAATTATATGTTGTTTTTGGTCGTTAATGCACAAAAAGAACATCCTATAGCCGAAAATCCCCTCCCGTCCAGCACCAAGTTTTAGGAACGTATGGAAGCTTGGCTGGATCTGTTAAAACGGTGGAACCGTATGCTAAATTACGTTACGGAATATAATGAAATGTAACGGAAGGGATAACGTCTAATATTGGCTACCAGCCGGGCCGTTATCGTACGACTTTAAAGCTAGGGTGGTCGTAATTTATAAAGGCTATAAATTTTATACCAACGCTTTAAGGCAATAAAGTCCTTAGGTTTTTAACTATTAGTTTGCATACCTAACAATTATCTATTACCCCGTACCCTACCCGCCTTAACTTAGAGAACTTTAGCAACATTAAGCGTTATAGTTAAGTATAACGGAAACAGATATACGCTTTATTTAATAACGGGTTAAATAACATCTAGCATTTAAAAAATAAGTAATATTATATTTTATTAAGCCGTTCAAGAAACCCATATATATAAAATAGCTTCCAAAATATTTATAACCGCGGCAGCTAGCCAGCCAGCTTCTTAAATTTACTGCAGCTCTTTTATTACCTATTAAGTAGGTAGTTATTGCCAGCTACACATATTTACTTTATCCTATATACCCCGGGTACATACTTATAATACCTATTTCTGCAGGTATTTATGTACGTACTTAAGCAGATTAATAATTACCTTCCTTATACTTACTAAATACGTACTATTAATCTCGTACCAGGTATTATTCGCAAGTACTGAATTAAAAGAACGTACCTGCTATGTCGGTTTACTTAAACAACGTTTAAAAGTATCCTAATATTTAACATTAAGCCGCCCGGTATATTCGGTTACCTTTATTACATCTTACCGTTATATATTTCCGATACCTTATAGTTTTTATTATTTTGCCTAATAAAATCTTAAGCTAATACCTAATTTCGTACCAAGGTTCCTAAACCAGGTAAGCTATCCCGGCATATGTGTTATGCGCATATTATTAATGGTCCGTTATTCGCTAGGATTTCCGTTAATTAAACTATTAGGTAACGTAATAATACCGCCTAAAGGTTTTACGAGGTACAGAATTATAATTTATTCGGATATCGCGTTATTAAGTGTATATGCCGCTTGCGATTCGCGTAATGCCGGAACCATTACTATCGACGTCGCGGTACATCCCGAAACGCCTTTTCGAAGTATTCGCCATAAGTTATATTTTAAAGTCCGCGTAATTTTTGTTATTGTTCGCGAAGTTTATATATACGTAGCCAGCTTTAAGCGGGTTATACGTTATAATATCCGCTAATCTTAATACGTATTTTTTTAACGGACGTCTCCTTTATTTTCGAAGTTATATTCCGGATGTTACCTTAATTAATACGGTTAAGTAACACCTTATTACCACTTGCGGTATTGCAGCCTTACTGCCCTTAAAGTTGCTGCTCTAGTACGAAACATATTTAAACGGGTCCCGGGCTCTATCTTGGTTTCGTACGGACGACGCTTTCGAGCTGTTAGCCTAATCCATAAGCCTATTAGGCGGTTCTTACTTATAGCGCCCGATTCCCCGGCCCTATATGCAGCTTTTTCTTCGTTTTGATCGAATAAGGCATGTAGTTATAGGATAAGAACCGTAACGGGCGTTTGTACTAGGATTACGACATACCTCTACGTTATTAAGGTCCTTTAAGGCGTGACCTGTTGTTATCCGGGGCTTCGATAGTTGATGTACGATCTTACGGTCCGTTAGACGATAAGGTTATAAGGTATTTCGTTAAAAGATTCGACAAGGATTTGTCGCCGTTTTATTAATCGTGACGGTTATATAAGGATTGGCGTGAATTATTTGTTCCATGGTACAGACGTTGCGAAGGAATAAACTAAATCGGGCTACTTTATAATAAAAATAGGGTAAGCTGGTTATAGCTAGCTGGCGGTTACGACGATTTTTACGAAAATTAGGAAAACGGTTTATATTAAATAAAAAAAGTTTGATATTAACTTTTTATATGATAAAAGTATAATTAATAACGCTTTTTAAGGCATAAATTAATGGCCTAATAACCTATTAACACCGGTATCGCCCAGTTTAAAAAATAATCGCTTTAATAAATCCTTAACCGTTACCCCGTAGAAAAAATAAATCGACTTACGATATAACTTTTCGGTAAATCGCCGCCAAAACTTAATTATTTATCCCGAAAAAATAAATAATAAATCGATAACGGTTACATAAAACGAATTAATAGCGCTTTTTAAGCGATTATAACGAATAGTCGCTTAGGAAATAATACGTCCTAAAACAAACGTATAAACATAAACTGTTACGTATATTACCCGGTAATCGTAAAAAAGCCAAAAAAGATTTTTTTTATTTCGGTTAACTTACTTATTATTAATAAAAAAAATACTAGATTTCCTTACTTTCTGGTCGTTAAAGGCGTTTATAACGCCTAATTTTAAATTTATACTTTTTATATTTAAAATCCCTTAATTTGTTTTAAGGTATAAACCATTATCTGAAAATACCAAAGTTTTAACACGGTAATACACTTTAAACGTTTTTTAATATATACCGGTTGCCGTATCCCAAAGCCGGATAATTTAATCGTTAAAAATTGACGTAAAGGTTTTACCGTTTAGCGAAAAGGCTACTATTTTACTAGCATTAATCCAATACCCAACTTGCTACTGCCGGAATTTGTTAATATTATTACCGTACCCATCTAATATCTATTAATATATACCGATTATCGTATCTTAAAGCCGGATAATTTAATCGTTAAAAGCTATCGTAAGGGTTTTATTGTTTAGTAAAAAAGTTATTACTTTAATCTAATTATTATACCTTTCCAACGTATACTGGTATACGCCAATCGCCGTATCTTAAAGCCGGATCGTTCGATCGTTAAAGGTTAACGTAAGCATATTACCGTCCGGCGAAAACGTTATTACCTAAATATTATTATCGTACCTTTTAAAAATATGCTAATGTTATTAAATAATTTCGAGCTTATTAATTAATTATCTATAGCCCGTATAAAATAGCATAGTAATAAGCTATTAAATTATTAACAAATTATCGATTATAGTTTAAACTAAATTTACCAAACGTTAAATACTTTTACAAATCTTATTATACATTTTCTTTTTATAAATACGGAAGTTTATTACCTATTTATATAAATCCATATATATTTACGTACGGATTAAAAAACCCGGGTTTTATCGTATTCTGTCGTAGTATATATACCTGCTTACGTTAATATATAAACCCCGTACTTATTTCTTTTACTTTTTCTTTTTTATTTTATTCCATTTTATTATTTTATCTTTAACTTTTTATTTATTTAACGATATCGTTTTTCCTAATATTAATTTACTGAAACTATTAAACCCTTTTAAAAAAACCCGGGCCCCTTAAAAAAAAAAAGAAAAAAAAATTAACAATTACGTAAATAATCGGAATTATTCGAATCGCATTTTTCCGATAACGTACGTACCTTAACGATTAAAAAGCAATCGGTCTCCGGTATCACCCCAGCAAAACTATTAACATCGAATACACCTTATCTTAAGAAGATTTAGTAAAAAATCGCGTTATTTATTCCAATTTATAACAACGTCCTTACCTTATTTAGCTATACGGTATACTAATATATCTTGTTTTTAACTAGCTATACCCGCATTCGGTTACGGCCAGGAACCGGCATACTTTTTAATCCATAAATTCGTATGCCCGCGTCGGCGTTAATACTAACATCGCTATTGTTACTACCGAAAGTCCCGATAGCAAGTATTTCTTTAATACCGCCAAAGTACTAACTAAAGCCGAATCGCTTCGCGCGCGTAATATTTCCAAACATAAGTAAGCTTTTGTTACTTACGCGGCTAAATATATAAGGATAACTTTTTTAGTAACCCGCAATAAGGATATTATATCCGGTAATTAAACGCCGAAATATTAATAAATGCGATTTTTTAACAATAACCCGCAAGGTTTAACTGGTACGTTTAAAAAGATAATTAATAACTGGAACGTATTTTCGGAAGCGCTTTCGGATACGGATAAGATATTACGTATAATTATGGTATTATATTAAACCGACTAATAATAACTAGTATTTAAGGATAATACCGCCTTTGGGCTAATATATATAAAATACGCTAAGTCGTTAATCGGATTAATTACGTCGGTAATATTATTTCGATTAATAAACGATAATATATTTACTTAATTTTATTATTTTGCGATAAATAACGCGTAAATACCGGCTTTTATTTTGGACTTTAAACCGTATATATAAATTATAGTTTCTTATTATTTACGTATTATAATAATCGCGGCTAAATTATAATTATATTAAGCGTAATAATTACTTTCGGATAATTTACGAAAATATGTTTACGACTTAACGGCCGTCCGTAATTACCACCGAAAGGCATAATATAATAATAATATCTAAAATATTAACCTTATTATTTCCGGACGTTATTATTAAGCTTACGTTCGTTTTTAAAATTACTGGCTTTTGCCGATACGTAAATCTTTTTTAATATATCCAAAAGCTGTTAAAAATAAACGGATTTTTATATACTTACCAGATATCGTATTTTCCTTAAGCAAGTTTTTTCGTTACGAAAAAGTATTAAATGCTTAAAAAATTTAAATATAAATATTATTTGCCGGGAAATAAAGGGGTTTACATAAAAAGGGTCTTATTATTAAACGTTCGCGATAGGGAGTATTACGAGCTTGCACGTATACCGGGATTAATTAATATGCCATTTTCGTGGTAACGAACGTAAGATACGTTGGTTTCGAGATAATAACGGTAAAGGGAACTATCGAAAAAGCCGGATTAAATCCCGGAATCGTTACCCCGATATACGTAATTTGTTACGTCGGAACCAATTCGTAATTGGTTGCATGCATAAAGGTTTATACCTAATATAAAACTATAAGGGGGTTTCGTAATATTTTCTTTTATATTTTTATTTTTCCAAAAAAAATTAAAAAATTAAAAAATTAAAAAATTAAAAAATTAAAAAATTAAAAAATTAAAAAATTAAAAAATTAAAAAATTAAAAAATTAAAAAATTAAAAAATTAAAAAATTAAAAAATTAAAAAATTAAAAAATTAAAAAATTAAAAA
>QJNU01000900.1:0-23859 GCA_004154915.1 Monosporascus ibericus
CTAGGAAAGGACAAATCTAGTCCGTGGGCAATCGCCCTTACATACATGATTATGTAACAAAGGATCGTCTGAGGACAAAGGGTGTCCCAGGCAGCACTCCTGCAGCCTGGGCCCACAAAGCCAGCCAGCAGGCAACACCTGTACGCACCAATTGCCGACAATAACAAAGTAAAAGCTCGACGACACAAGCTATACGGAGAACTATAACCACTACCAATCGCAAAACGACCATAAGATTTAGTTATTTTCGACTTTATTACCAAATTCCTATTTTTAAAAAACCCAACTACGAACATACATTACGATAATATTTTCGTAATCGTTAATCGATTTACTAAATCTTTTTATTTCTTAGCGTATAATAAAAATATAAACGCGGAATAATTAACCTACATCTTTTTAAGGCATATTTTAAAAATATACGGATTATTAACGGAAATTATTTTAAATAAAGGAATAATATTTATTTCAAAAATTTTGCAAAAAATTTATAACTTAATTAGGCCTAAATCGTAAATTATCCAACATATTTAAATCCCAAATAAACGGACAAACGGAAAAAACTAACCAAATATTAAAAACTTACTTACGATATTATATTAACTATAAACAAAACGATTAGGTCCAGAAGTTACCTATCGCGCAACTAGCTTACAACATTAATTACCACGAAAATACCAAAATAACTCCAGCAAACGTTAATTTTAACTTTATACCAAAATTTTATAAAAATATACGCGAAAAGCTTATTAACGTTAAGGCAATCCTTATATTAAAATAACTTAAGCAACTATACGTAAAAATAAAAACAAAACTTAAATTCGTACGTAATTAAATAAAAAAATATTATAACTAAAAAAGGTTAAAAAAATTAACCTTTTAAAAGGGAAAAATAATTTACCTAGCCACCAAAAACATTTAAACTAAACGACCTAACAAAAAACTCGACTTTAAGTATATCGGCCTATATAAAATTATTAAAAAAACTTCGGAAAATAATTACTAATTAACCTTGGACCCCACCCAATGAATTACCCTAGCAATAAATAGGCAAAACACATACAAATTGATAATAACCTACATATTCAAATGTCGTTTAACAACGCAATAACGTCTTACTTAATATAATACAGCTATTTAGGCTATTTAAAATTACGCTGCCGTTTTTTAGCAGGTTGTTTTTTAACATAATTATTAATTGTAACCTGATCGCCAACCTTTATAAGCTTTAAACGCTTAATAGCTTTATCTTTAGCCGTTCTGATATCTACTAAATTCGCAAAAATCTTATTCGGTTACTTAGTAACAGTCTAACGTTTAGGAAGTTCGTATTTCTCGAGTTTCGCTCGCAGGTTACGATTTTCGTAACGGAACGACGTATTTTCGGTGTTAAAATTATTAAGGCCCTTGGCCGCTTTAATTACCATACCTCGTACATCGCGAAACGCCGTTGCATAATTACGTACGGCCGTTCGCATGCTTTTCCGTAATTCCTTAACCCTATAAGGAATATGGACGACCTCGTTATAGGTGGTAATTACCATTTCCGGAAGTGTTATTAGCTCAGGGGCCGGCTAAGGTACTATCTCGGGATCCTTTAATACCGCTTCGGGTTTAAAAGGAAGTATACCGGTATAACGCCACCCAGCTTTAATGTTCTTGTCGGTAAAAGCGATCTTTACGGCCTTACGATATGTTTTTAACATACGGCGTTTATATTAGGGGGCAATCACGAGGACTCCGCCGGCCTCCCGCAACGCCCTACGATATTCCTTCTTAAAAACGGAAAATACGGAAACGTCGAATGGCTAAAGGTCAGCATTCGAATGGGGTGGTAAATATACAAAAGCAACCTTATTCTTTATGCATTTCCACATAAAAACAGGGGATACGTATGTAATATGGCCATCTAGGATAAGTAATCGCCATTAATTATGGAACCGCGGCTTAATTTCGGGAAGGAAGATAAATTTTAACCATTTTAACGCAATAACGCTGTTCGTCCACCCCTTCGGAATTAATATATATTTAACTTTTTCGATTTCGTCAGGAAACTATTGCTTTTATACCGTAAGGCCACTAAAAATGTATGCGGCCGTACCTCTCCCGTATATAAAGCCGATGTATTCGATGATAAACACCCATAACGTGGCTCCCGACTCCCCAAGCCTCGTACGGGCCGTTTCCGAGCTTCCCACGACCGTTCCATCGCATTATTCCCCTTCTTGGACGCCCGTCTCGTCCATGTTGTACTCGTTTTCAGGCTGGATGTTATATTTAGCTCGGATTTGGGCTAGGAAAGGGAAGAACTCGTAAACATCATCGCGATCGCGTACCTCGAGGCGCTCCCGAGGCATAACTCGTCCCTTTTTCGTATGTATTTTATCGTGGCGTTCGATAAAGCGGTCAACCCAATGCTTTCCGACGGTCCCGTTAGGGCCTAGCAAAACTTCCGCCATTTGACGGACCTGTTTCTTCGCCGGGGCGCAACCGCATACTTCTTCAAGCAATATCCAGTCAACAAGCTTCCGCTTTTCCTGATCCGAAAGCTTACGCGCGTTACTTTGGGCTTCGGAACGCGATTTGGAGCCATGGAGCCTATGTAACAGGGTCGACTAGGGTATCTCGAATCGCACGCTTACAAGGGCTTCGGAATTACCTTCCGCAATAAAGTCCTTAGCGTCCTAAATTTTACGCTCACGGTCGAAATCAACCATCTTGACCTAAAATCAATTAATCAAACGGTTATTAAGATATTGCAGAGTGAAGTTGTAGGGGTTGGTTGTTGTTGTGGAGAAATCTCTTATTCATTGCTAGGGTAATTCATTGGGTGGGGTCCGAGGTTAGAACTATTACCTAAAGTCAAACTTTACCCAATCTTTTACATTTCTTTATTAAAGTTAGCAACGGATACTATTAAAGTTAATACAGGATCCGAAAAAAAGGTAAAAAAGGATATATTAACATACGAAGCAAAAAAGATCTTAAATATACGTAAAAAAAACGAACTTACTTAATACCTAATTAAATAAAAAAATTACCTACATTCCAAAAACACCTGGGAACTTGCCAAAAACCTTACGAACGCCTAACGCCTACTGAAAAGTTTTTACTAACGTCGACGGCGCTAAAGTTAAAACCATCCCAAAAGGGATTCTGTAAAAAATGGATACCCTCCTATTCGAAAAAAGCAATAATAGCGGATAATTAACGTTATTTTTCCTTAAAACGTTTTTACGCTTCCAGTTCGTCCAAAAAAGTTACGTCACAACGAATCAACTCCGATACTTTCTTACGAAAGATAGTTTACTATTTTTCTAATCGGTCCAAACGCAACATAGCTTTTATCATTTTCGAAAAAACATTTTACATATTTTATTAAGCCTTAACCAGTAAAACCTTAACCGCTTGCTAAGCTTTATTAAAACGATCCTTCTTTTTACCGACATTATTAAAAAAGGATAAGGGAACTCCGGACCCATCGCATCGGCGGTTTGGATAACGGACGTATTCGTCATAACAACGGAGGTCGTCAATCATTTTATAAGTTAAGCCATTTTTGAAACAAAGTGTATACGGCATTACTTCAAAACCAAATATACGAATATAAATAATAAGTAAAGTAATACTCTTTTTTTGGTTCGGACGATTACGAGGTTTACGATTAGGCATACGACCAAACATAATAAAAATATACTTACCAAAAAAAAAAAAAAAAAAATTTTTAAAGGTAAAAATTATGGAAAAGGAAAATCGTATTATAATCCATACAAACTTGGCCTCGGCAAACGGTCACCCTACTTAGGATAAGGAATTACGTAATATGGATTTGAATAAATATCTTAATTTAACATAATCCATACTAATATATTTAAATAGATATCTTGATTTAACATAATCCACGCTGATAAATTTAAATAGATATCTTAATCTAATATAATCCATTAAATTCCAACTAAAGATATATATACTCGTTATTTCCTATAGTCTAAATAGCTTCAGCTTGTAATATAACTTGGTTACCCAGATTACCTTTGATAATCTGCTATTACCAGACGTAACTATTAAACATACCATTGCTCAGTTTCCCACGACACTACTGCCAACATAAACCGTACGACTAGGTTTAATAGTTGGTTAAACCCCTTAGCCGTCACACCCGGGCGTTGGAGAAAGTAGCTCGGCGTTTTTCGACAGCGTTAGCCACCTTTGTAGTCGGCTTACGAATCCTCTTCGGAACTATCGTAAGGCCAGCCGGGGGAGATATTTCGAAATGTTCGTTTGCAGTCTCGTCGATTCGAATCAGCCTTAAAAAAGAAACGCGTACGACTAGGTGGTTTAGAAGGGATTCGGCTAGGTTGGCCAGGTTTTCGCAATACGGAACGTAAAGCATAAGTCGAATTAATTAAAAAAGTTATTAATAATAAGTCTGCGCATTAAAAACAATTACGAAAGCTTCGTTTTCTGTTATTATGGCTGTTATTGTATTGTTGTCAAAGGTCTACCTGCGTTATGAAAGAGCGCATACAAAAAAAGGTGTGATTCAGAAGCTAAGTGGGGCTAGGACACTCTGATTCGAAATGACAGTATATATCTGATCTAGTGGCGCGGGTCCTGTTTCTGGCAGCTGGCGATGCCATGAGAGGGTCAGACGATGCAAGCAAGTCTTCTCAGTTTTAACAACGAAACCGCTGTTCGGTAGCACCCTATCTTGATAGAATCGTGATCGCTTACGGACAGCTCCCCAACAATGACCCTTTATTGATAGCACAAGCTTCTACTAACACTTTTATTTAAGCATTGTCAATCATAGAGTTGCTGTGTTCTCGTACACGTGTACACACCTGCAGGCATTTCGCACTGCTGGTGCTTTCAATCCCATGTGCAGGCAGAAACCAGAAGCAATACGAGGCTCATGCTGCCCTGAATCAATCTTTATGACCACTTTTCAGCAGGTTCGAATGTCATTTCACATATACTCTTTCGTAATAAGAACCGTTACGCCGATGTGCTGGAGAACCACTTGAATCGGCATGCAGGAGACTGAGACTCGCGGATGCTTGTTGAGGCTAGGACGCCGCTCGACTCATAACCGCCTCAAGTCTGTCTACTGGTGATTTTTAGAGGAAAACGCCACTCTGCGGTGAATGACTGCACAAAATTAAGTAGGCGAGCAACTGGTGGCGTCGGAATTCGGGGGGTTGGGAGAGCCCCTTTCCGATGCCCAGCTAGCACTACCATCTCCGTTCAACATTGCCCATGATAGCGTTGCAACTCAATGCGATATCCCCGCATTTGGGAAGTACAGATAGCTGTGGCGTAATATGCAAGCTTGGCAATGAGGTCGTCTCGGAGAATGCCGCTTCAGTTATTAGGGCTCTGGGTTGATAAGGGCAGTTTTCCATAGCTGTGGGAGTATCCCATACGGGGGGGGGGACTTGGGCCCTCCATAACCAGGATTTTGTAGGCCGAAGAGGTCGGGCTGGTATTTGTACTAGGTTCTATGCCATGGACCTTCTCTAGAATATGCACGCCGTCATCGAGATTTCTAACCACATTGGGGGCTGGATAAATGTATTCGTCGCCCGGTTGACATGCGCGTTTAGCCTCTGCAGGTGGATGTTTGGGCCTCAACAGCAGTTCCCTCCCCGAAAGAGATTAGAGAAGCAGGCCAGACTGTAAAACCGTAAAGCCATTCGCTGTGGCCTTCATTCATACCACTCGAGGTCCGCAAGGGCAAGTTGTAGCTCCCCCCTCACTAAATTTCCCACTTTACTATCAGACTTCCATGTGTACATCACGAGAGACGCCAATCAATGCTCTACCCCAGAAGCACACCCAAAGACCATGTCCACTTCTGATCCCTTGTGTACTCTATTAGCAACGTCACTCGCGCACATCTTGCACAGCCTGCTCACGATTCAGTAGTTTCAATGTGGCTTACGAGCGCTGAATGGAAGCTGAGAGACGGTGCTACAGCGAATAGCTTGCTGAGCTTTGGTTTGCGTTGGAGCTCACATGCTATTGCCCCCAAACCGACCGCGGGGGCTAAGAAGCTATTAAAGGAAACAACAGACCTCTCTCTTTTACTTATATATGGTCGCGTGCTTGACATCCCGTTGCCAATTCTCAGGGGAGGTCAAGTTTGGCTGTCTCGCTCATTTCATGGGAATCCCTCATTTGACCATTGCTAGAATCGACTCAACTAGACCGCGGACAACACCCCCGATCCACTCGCCGCCTCGCGAGGCAGATCACCCTATATCAACCAAATGAAGCGGGCATATACGGGTCACGATAAAGTATGGACAGAAATGAACCTTGGCGGCAGGAGGAGGATCTGCTCAAGACCTCGAATACGAGAGCCAGAGGGTAAATCCCTTCGAGGAGTCCCTAGTCCCATTATATCCCATCGCTCGGCTAACACGGGCGCAACTCACCAACGTTGTCGACAACCATCGAGCGAGCCCTTCAAGGGAACCATACCTTGGTTGTCCCACGCATCTATTGGCCTCTTGACCGTGAACGTCGCGCGGCCGACTCGCGCCGCTTACAATTCCAACAAATCACAAGGAGCAATGAATTTCGGTGTAAGTCCGGGGCCCCGGACTGGACAATGCGGGATCCTGAGGCCATTTACTTCTCTCAATAGTGCCTAATTGGTCGAACGGTCGGGTGGAGGGGGGCTTTTGAACATGCAGGCATTCCCTGAAGTGTCAGGAAGGATACTTACTGAGCTACACGAGTTACCTGGGTTCCTAAGACGTCGGGATTGCTTTTGAAGGGTCTCTGTAAGCTGAATAGAATAAAAGGGGGAACTCGCGGTCTCCATGGCACGTCTCGAGACCGTTACCTATATCATCTTCTCGCACGCGCCAGACCTCAAACGGCACTGTCCTGAGCTGGGAGCCGAAGATGGCCAAACTTTCCACATTTTCGCTTCCACCGTTTAATCTTGAAGACCCAAGTGGAGTCCCAGATGTGTCCGAAAATCCGATGGCAGTAAGCTCTCCGCTTACGGTCACGCCTACTGCCCTGGGGTTCCAAGGCGACGGGGCACCTCCTGTACCTAACACCGGCGGTCCGTCCGCCCAGACCCACGATAATAAACACTGTTTGTCAGTTCAACGAGTCATAATTCTGTCGACCGGTTAGCTGACGACGTATCCCAGATTTCGCAGAGGTGTCGTGGACGACTGTGCGCATAGCCGTCTCTATGGCAGGGCACTTGAATACTACCTCCTCGAACGTAGCGGGGGTCCGGGCCCCTACTATTGTTTAATAGCAAGCTGTCGTGATGTGTTTTATTATCCGGAAGATATGCTTCGGCATTTGAGATCATGTCTGCAGTCGTCCGATGGAAGTTACATATGTCCAACTTGCCCCGGCGAAACAAGGGAACGTTACCCTAGACGGTCCAGCTATAGGTGCTGCTGGAGAAGGAAGCGGCTCTCGCAAATGCTCAAAAACGGAATTCACGGCTTTATAAAACAGTTCTCGGGGTCGAAGGCATTCCACTGTGAAGGCTGCAGTTGTTCCTTGCCTGAGTCGGAGTGTAACTCTCCTTGCTCTCATTCGGAATTTCAGTCCCAAGCACCAACGTACTACCACGGTGACTCCATGCTGGAGTTATTCGCAGATACACCCACAAGTGTCGCAAGATCCCCGAAGGTCCATACTGTTGCGCAATCGGGCATTTATGAAACGTTGCACTCTAGCGTTTATGAGATGGCAGGGAATATCCCTCCCTTTTCATCAGGAGACAACGGTGACTTGGACTGGAAAATCCTTGCGAATGACGGCTTCGATAATATTTATCAGGGAAGCACAAGGCCTAGAAATTCGAGTCCCTCGGTCTCCCCGGCGGAACTATCGGCAACATCTTCGTACCCAGGGGAATCCCCCAAAGAAGTATCTCCTGCCTCATATGTGTCGGGTACGGTAACAAATCACCAAAACCCCAGTACGATCCCCATCCACGACCAACTCCCGTCAAATGGCAATGGATCTACCACCGCCAATATGTACCAGGTCCCCCTGCTGGGCAATGCGCTACCTAATCTTGACGGCATGCAGGACACGCAGGTGCACTCCCACAACGGCCCATGGGGGATGTCGGCACTGGGCTTCCCAAAGTCTGGTCTTATGACTAGCCTTACTGAGAAACAGTCTCCGTCCGCTATTAATACTAATATATTGGCACCCAGTACCGTCGGGTTAGTAGCCTCGATCTACGAAATCGAGATGCAGCCTCAAGGCTCCGAACCATCTCCCATCGTCTCTGCTCGCACCCCGAGCCTATGGCAACTAGGAGAGCCGTCAGTGGAGGAGCTGAAGAAGATCGACCGTAGTCTGAATCCAGCAGGCACACAGTATCCCAGTGGTCCACAGCCGTCGATAAACACCGCTCGCTCTCACTCGGCGCAAGACATCTCGCCTTCGACCCAATCGGCGACTTCGACCCCTGAATTGATCTCGCCGTCCGGAAGCGAGTTGTCTGGCACCATGGGGTTCCGCTGCGAGCAGTGCGGCTTCGAGCCTACAGGCATCCCCAAGAACTATGGCGCGTACATGCGCAAGCACCGGAGGACGCATGAGAAGCACAAGGTCGCGTGCCAGTGCGGAAAGCTGTTCTCCCGGAAAGACAACGCGACGTCGCACGCGAAGAAGGCCCATCGTCCGCAGACTCCGGACATGCCGTCTGTCAAGAGGCGCCGCGGGAGCTGAGAGTATGATATATTGACAGAGCAACTACTAAAGAATGGATGGGCTTGAATGGCTATGAGCTTCCTATTGATTCTTAATTTTCGAGCTGGCTTCGGTTGCTGACTTTCAAGGGGAATTCAGGGGACTTAACAAGGAAGTCGGTTTGCTGTCAGCCAAGTATTATCTCGTTATTTACGTCCTATGCTCTACGTTCTGGCACATATCAGCCTTCTGCCATTCGTCTCCTAGTTATATAATATCTCGCAGAGTTGAAAGGACTGTACTCTTCCTATTTCTTCTCGAATATGCAGCACCGTGAATGATAGTAACCGAGGTGTTACAGTTAGGCTGATCGCGGGAAAAGATCGCATAAGGTGTGGAAAGTGCAAATTTTCTTGATTCATCTGGGCGGGAACGCTGGTTCGAAACCCTATATATAGTGTAGGAGCCCTAGAACATGGTTATTCCGAGTGTTACTAGATCCTGGCCTTGATGACTAAGCAAATTACCCCTTTTCTGCGACACTAGGAAACATGACTACTGTTAGGAGGACAAGAGACCGGCACTGGGTCCGGTGGGCAACACATTTCAAGGAACCTGTGCCTTCGAAACCCATCTTCACTATAGGCACACCCCGTAAAGCTCCTGAATCCACCCTAGTGTTAAGGAAAGAGCGACACCAGAACTACCCCCACACCATACCTGTTGGCGCCGTTCTCTCAAGGATATATCAAAGCTATTTCGCTTTATGGCAAACCCACCGGATAGGCCACGTGACCCCTATTACAGCGATACCATAGCCCCGTGTCCACATGACGACCCAGATATTTTTGGGAGAGGTATTTGTCAGAGGGGCTCATCCGCAATTACATTTGGCCATATAGCGGCGAGTAGGCGTGACGGCCTTATATGAGACATGGCGTAATCGCCAATAGTTAGCGCCGCCTGATGGGCCGAAAGCCTGACCGACTCCTCCACTGCAAACTACAGATGTTCCTGCTTCTAGGGGGTTTCTGTGGTGCTGGTCATAATGGTATTGTCACAGAAGAAATTGAGGCTATATTGACAGCTCTGACTCTAAGGAGAGAAAGCTCTCCCAAGCTACTTGGACCGCTGGAAGCCCTTTTTATAGAGCCTGGTGGAGCCCACCAGGGGTGTCTGATTGGAGTCCTTTAGACCCCCATTTTTTCCATGACAGGTATCATCTCCTCCCGCTTCCTTGCACGTAACATGACGTCCCGCGGCCCCGGTATGGTTGCACAAACAGAGCAAGCTGTGTGATGTAGGCGGCCTTGGAAATTTCTACAAGGTCTTGGTCTGTTAGAAGATAGCTGATATAGTGAACCAAGCGAAGCCCGTTATAAATCCGTATATTATGTTCTTAGAAGCTCAAGTGGATAGCCAATTATCTCATTCACAGCCGTCGAAACAGTCGATATGGAGGTATATGTTAGGATATGGGTGGTAACACTCTACACCACATGTGCTTTGACTGGCACAGTTGGTGGCATTAGTTAATTCTACGTGGATACTTGGCGGGCTTCCGCTCTTAACATCTACCTTGATCTCAGCTATTGGGATTCAGGTCCATGCCACTTACATGACGGCTACTGTATCAGCATGGATCTAAGGAAGAGATCTGATTCATGAAAAAATCTTCATATAAATCAGGCACGGGCATCAATGTGTTGCCGTGCTGCCTTGGGTCTCTCCGTTGCACCATGTTCAGGCTACTGCAACTTCCTACTCTGCGTCGTCTCTGCACAATCACTTTTACCGAATATAATTTGAGATTGGTCCTCTGTCACCATTGATGGATGATCTCCTGATGTTTCTCCTGCACTTATCTCTTCCCTGCTCGTCGCCTTGTTGTACGCTTTATAGCTTCCCTACTGACTGTACAGACCGTCGAAGCGGCACATGGACGATCTTAGTCCTTTTGCCTTACCCTGCCTCTCTCTGCTCATTTTTCTCGTCATTGGCATTGTTTTTCTCGGATTGGCTGGTCAGAATAGCAGCAATCTCGACGAGTGATATACTTTTGCCATTGTTCTCGATGTAGGCCTCCGTCTCTTTCTACCGCGGTGAAGGGTCGCCGCGGCAGTCCTCGTATGTCGCTCAACAGAGCCGACAAATCCGAACGAAACTTATCCAACCGGTCGTTCCCGGATCCTGCTTTCAACTCCGCAAGATCTGGGTGGTGGCAGGCTTTGCGGTCCTAGAGAGTGTTTGTCTCGGGCTGTCGTTTGCGTATGGACTGTTGTGAGATTTAAGACCTGATAGTGCCCCGCCATAGTGTGGGGCCTCACATTTTTCGGCATTCAGAATCTGACAACTGTAGTAGGTGTTACTGAGTGTCTTCCGCGTCCAGCATCTCTCTGATATCGTCATCCTTGGTCAGGTCCATCGCTACTAAGCCTCTACTATCCCTAATGTTCACGTCGGCTCCAGCTCCGATGAACAGCCTCACAACACCTTTATGACACTTCCATGCAGTCAAATATAGCGGGGTGTTGCCTTCCTTGTCCTGTGCGGTCATGTCTGCTCCGTTTAAGAAGACATTTCACATTGCTAGGGCCATATCTGGATCGTAAGTATCATCCTTGGCGCTGTAACTGTATAGAACATGATGCAGGCGTGTCATATTGGCAGCATCCCGAGCCAGAACGTCATGGCCTCGGTTGAGGAATAGCTCCAAGATCTGTACTGATTCTAGGCCGTAGGAAGATGCAGCAGTATACAGGACTGTGCGATGGAAGTCTTCTAGGACACCGGGTTTTGCGTCCTTTTTCCAGTAGCCATTTGACCGCTGTGATTGCGCCAGCTTTTGACGCGAGGTGGATGGGATATATGCTGTCAGTAACTGGCAGATTCACATCTGATGCGTTCGAGATGAGCTGGTGCTGGTGAGGTTGATGTGATTACTTGGACAACTTGATGGAAAGGTCTGAATGTCCTCGCGGAGCTTAGCGTTGTATCTGCCCCGTGGCGCAAAAGAATTCCTATGTGTGCCTCCTTCCACTCACGTGCAGCAAGGTGTAAGGGTGTCTCGCCATCCTCGTCCTGGGAGTTTGCGGACAGACCTAGCTCGAGTAAATACGACAAACTGAATGCCGTGGATTTATTGCGGCCCGGTGTACCAGTGTGTGGTATGACGGGCGGCTTGGGGCTTGTATTCTGTCTGATAGTTGGTGCTCAGACCGACACTTTCGTAACAGCGTCCGGACTGAGTCGACTGAGCAAACCAAACACGACATCTCCCGCACTGGACGCAACCAATGCTGAATTTCCTCTATTTCGCCCTGATATAGATCCAAGAGCGCATGCAGAGAGTGCTCCGGAGAGCTTGAAAAAGCCCATATCCAAAGGGGCCCAATTTGAAGCCCTCCTTGGTTCTCAAATTGGGTGCCCTGGCAGATCATACGGAAAATCCTGGCCTTCTTGGCAAGCTCGTCTTGTAGATTCCCTCTTATCTCGATAGCAGTCTCTTGATAGATCTCCCAGCTGCTTTTTGCCAAGCTGGATATGGCTCGGCCGCGAGACCACGAATGGGTGTACCTTCCATCCCCATAGTCAAGAACACGCTTCACGAGATCTGCGTTTCCTGACTCGGCAGCAGCTACCAGGGGGTTGTCAAGTCTGTCACAGAGTCTGCTGTCTCACCGCCCGCCTCGAGCAGCAACGTAGCACTGTCTAGATGTCCTAGGCGACAAGCAACGGCAAGGGGAGTCTCGTTCTTCGCATCATTTCTGTTCATACTTGCCCCATTCCCCAGCAGAACGCGGACGGCTTCAACTTTGTTTTTTGTAGTTGCCACATGTGTCACACTTACTAGGGAGAGAGCTGCACAGCTCTTCAGAGGATATTCTGATATTGTCTGATATCTAGGAAGCTAGAAACGGTGATCCCACTAGTTGTGGGTGATCCACTGATATAGGGCTCCGGAACGGGACAACGTTGTTCCGAATGATCCCTGTGGCTCTGATGGGCTCTACAGGGGGGTGCTTTTCTGCGACAACATGCAAGTAGGTTCCGAACTTCCAATTCCATGTGTCAATGTCGACCAAGCCCACGCTACAGCGCCATGCAAGGTAACGCGATAGGTCGTATTCTACTGTGAGCTGGGTTATATTGTAGTCCTGGCTCAATACGTCAGTAGGATGAAGCCGATTGTGTATCAAGCGCCAAGTTTCGAATCGGTCCGGATGGCCGAGCAGCGGATTGACAATGTCAAGGTCAACGGCGTCTGCTGCTAGGACGCCCCGGAAGTGTCCAATCCAGTTCTCCTCTGCATAACACAAGAAGTCGAGTTTTGAGTGTGGGTTTATATGTCCCTGATCCTGTCGCCACTCCAGCCTTCGTGTCAATTCATGGACGTCGCGTTGGCACAAATAGCAGACACAAGCACGGCCAAGTGCCCAATGACCATGTTTCGATAAAGTCTCGAGATGTGAAATGGCCAAACCAGCACCTTGTGGCTGGGTCATAAAATCTTTGACAGACTGATGGATGAATTGGATGGAGTTGTTTTTCGGTTCATCGGCCCTAGCCGGGACATGTCTCTAATTACCTTGACTTCGACCAGACCGCCACATCTACTCATGACGCGTCTATTTATTATATCATCAGTATGAATACTTTCTGGTGATCTGTTCAGGTCATCATGAGTTTCAAATGAGCGATACTTCAAAGCCAGAATGCATCGAAACTCCCTCAGACTCAGAGGACGCCTCGCTGTGAGGATTATGGAGAGCATTGTTTGCGACTCCTCCATGAAATTCGGCTCTATTCTATTGAGCGACATAGAAAATATCCCACAGAGCTGGTTTGGGGTATTGATGATCGTTCTAAGCTCTGATATTGTTGCACCTGTCGTCAGAGCTCTCTGCACGCCATCCATAACTAGTTGGACCCAAAGAAACACGCCGTCGGCTCGAGAAATCAACGACGATTTCAACTTCCCAATCTCATCGTAGCCGGACAGCGAAGGCAGGGATCTGCAATGGTCGTCAATGAAGTTGACAATGTCGGATTTGTTGCGTTCCTGCAAATTGAAACCCCCAAACAACCGGAGAAAAACTGTATGGCGGCAAAATGCGACACGAGAAATAAATATGGACGAATTCGGAACTAGGAGAGGTGATGAGGTGGTGAAGCAGACTGGCAACACTAACTGGCCCACCAGCTTCGACCTCACATTCGTCCAAACCATGTGTCAGAATCAAAGCCTTGTGGCTTTTTGAAGCGGCTTTGAGAGGCTTTGATAATAATTCCTTTAATTCGTATAAAAGACCAATTCCTTTCTGTCTTAAAGAAAGATAGTTAACTGTTATTATTATCAGAATTAATATGCGAATAAAACTATAAAAGGGATATTTAATTTACGGGATTTTAAGGATTTTAAAATATAATATATTTAGACCTTACAATTATTATTATTATTATTAATAAATTAGGTGTTAAATAAATAAGTCAGAAGTATTACGAGAAGTAATAACTTCGAATCGGTTATAAAAATGAAGCTTAAAATGTTAAGTAAGTAAAATACATAATAAAAGCCTTTTAATTATCAAACGTAATATATCGTTAGATTACTTAATTCAGAATTAAAAGAAACTTTATTAACCAAGCCTAGTTACCTTTCGTTCGGAAACGGTAAAAGGTACGTAAATTTACCAGCTAAATTCGAAAAAAGAAAATAAAAAAATCACCATTTTATTCTAAAATATATTAATACAAAAAGTAACGTTACGTTTCATGATACGAAGGTTTCGTTATTATAAGATCGATAACATATAACTTTATCAGAAAGTTATATTTACCTTATTTAAAAGTTAACGAACCGATATAAAAATAAGTTAATAGCTTAAAGTAATAAGTCGGTACGAATATAAATAAAGCTGTAATATTACCGATTAATACCTTACCAGCTTGGTATGACGGCTGGTCGGTTCAACTAACTATCAAACCTAAGTCGTGCAGTTTATATTAGCAATAGTATCGTAGGAAATTAAGTAATAAGATATGCGATAATCACGTCTAGTAATAGCAGATTATTAATAGTAATTTAAATAACCAAGTTATATTACAAGGTGGTATTATTTAAATTATAAAATTAATACACTTGTATATTTTGTTAATAATTCGATGAATCTGATTAATTTGATTACATTTTATTAATTAAAGATTTTCGAATTTATCGAGCCGTTTACCTAGTTCGACTAGCTCGACGCGTTCTTAAAAGCAGGCTTTAATAAATATTATCAAGCTGATTAAACGGGTTCCGTAATTTCTTGGCAAATAATTAAGGTTGCCAAAAACTTCCGACCGTCGTTGTGCGCGCTAAACTGGCTAGATTATAATATGATCTTCCCCTTTTAGAATTTTTGCCTTTAAAGACTATCTATTATATATCCTCGGAAGTCCTTTATTTTTTTCTTTTTATGTTTCTTTCTTTATATTTAATTATATTAAAAACAACAATTTCGTAAACGTAAAAACGTTATTCTTTTATTTAGTCAAATTAAATGCTTTGGTTTTATTACATTTAACGAACATTTTTATTCTCGTTATCGAGCGGAAAACAAAACTTATAAGGTTTATTCCAATGCGGAGAACTATTCGAGCTATATCGAATATAATTGTTTTTATCACCTATTTAATCTTTCTAATGGTAAATATTAAAGGATTTTAAATAAAAAGAATCGTTTAATCTAAAAAACGTTTAGCTGAAAAGAAGCTGTTAAGAGTTTAATACTGTTTTAATAAATTATTTTACCGTCTTATGCTTGTAGGGAAATGAAAAGAGTTACTTCGTTATTATAAAATGAAAGTATTTCGCCAAGAAATTTAAAATACGGAAATAATAAAAGAAATAAAATGTTCAAAGGAAAAATAAAAAAGATAAAAGGCTAAAATAATTACATCGGCCGTAAAATGACCAACTAGCCTATAACTAATAATAACGATTAATTAATTTTGGATAACACGGGAAGAGGTATTTTTATTAATATTTTAACGTTATTAATAAAAATACTTTAAAAGGCGTTAGGCGCTCATAAAACTCTTAACAGATTCCTAAACATTTTCAGAATTTAAATAATCCTTCTATTTAACTAAGTATTTAATAAATTTATAGTTTTAACATATATTTAAAATTCATTTTATTTCGTATATTAATGCATTCGTTTTTATTTTTTATACATTATACTAACTTTAATAACATCTGCTATTAATTGGAGTAAGAAAATAAAAAAAACTGGATAGAGTTTAATTTTAAGTAGTAGTTTCAACTAATAATTATTTTTTAAAGTTTTCTTAGCGATTTTACATGAGACGATATATTTAAAGCTGAGCTTTATATTTAATCTCTTAATGTGGATAATTCTAATAACTAAGTATAATATAATTTGTTTTAGGAAGTAGAATTTCCTAACGTTTTATCTTTATAATTCTCCTTATTTAGCCACGTACGAATCTAAGTTCTCTTTTTATTTCTAGGTATAATTACTTAGATTATCCGGTTATAAAGATTACTTTAACGTTACGAAATAATTTGTATATACTTTTGGAAATTCTTAATATAACGCCAAAATCAGTATTTATTAACATATCGTTAATATTTTTATAATAACTGATATTATAAGTTAATTATACGATAAAAAACCATTAAATCTAAGCGTTTTATTCGTAATTAATATAATACAAGAAGTAAATGTTTAATATTTAAAGAAGTCTTCACGTTTATCCTTTCGTTTAAAGTTTAAATATGTTAAGTAATTTATAGTTTAAGACTAATTACGGTATAAATTGTTAGGAGAATTCTGAAACAACTATTGTCCCCTTTATTTAAAAGGTTTTCCGTTAATAATCTATCTATTCTTAAGATATGTTTTAAAAATATATAAATTAATTCTTTTATAACGTCTCACACAAGCGAGCGAGCCACATAAGCGAGCGAGGCGGGGTTTTCAAGGTTTTAACCTTCCATTTTTGATTATGAATTTTTTAGCGCTAACAATATAGAACGTTTACAAAAGAAGCTAGGATAATCTTAGCCATCTAGATTAAAAACGAGACCTGAAATTTACTTTTAAAAGGTTACATTATATATAAAATATCTCCGAATTTATTTGAAAAGCCCGATATTACGGTTAATACGCGCGAACTAATAATATCACCAATTCGCGAAGTTTAACGACGACAGAAAAGAAATCTATTATCGAAAAGAATTCTTAACCCAAATACGCGAACGTTTTTTATCCGGCTTTAATACGGTAAAAACACGGCTAATATATTATTTGTCTAGCGCGTTACGAAATACGTCGGGATTAATTAGGCGTCGAACCTATTTCGACGGGGAAAAAGTTTAAAACACGTTTAATTCGAAAAATAGATTATTAAAATATATTATACAAAGACTTAAAGGTATTTCGTAAATAATTTAAATTTATTCGAGTTATAATCGGAAAATACGATACAGTAAAAAAGGGTATTTATAATTTCGACAAAACCGGGTTTTTAATAAGCCCGTTTATAGTATTAAACATAATAATTATAAACGTTAAAAAACGTAGACAATTTAAATAAACGTAATAAGGATATCGGAAAGAGGTTGTAATTATATAAATTATTAATTCGCAAAATTAAGCTTTATCGTGATTTATTATTTTAGCAGGAAAAACCTTCTTTAATTCTTAATATCGAAAATATTTATTATTAGTTAATTAAAAGTTCGGTATAAGCTATAATAACTAAATAATAAACGAATTAAATTTAAAATAAGTTTAATATTTCAATAGATATATATGAATACGTACGAAAGGATCGAAACCGTTTTTTATATTTAACGGTTAAAAAGTTATTATGTAATCGAATTTGAAATATATTATGTAAATAACCGTAATATGAGTTTTAATATACCCGCGTATTTTTCTTATCATTTTTAACCTTTTAACGCATTTTGCTTTTCCGTTTTAAAGCGCGTTTATTCGCTATATATCGAAAGTTTAATACGATATTATCATAGTTATATCCTGAAAAAGGATCTTTTTCGGTTTTTACGACGTGTTTAAAGCTGCTATAATGTTTAATAGTATTAAATCCAGATTCGCAAAAAATAGATTTATTTTATTCGATCTTAATAACATCTTTTTCGAATTAAAAGTCTTTCTGGTTATGTTTATACTAACCGCTTTCCCACTTATTTTTATTAATTCTATTTCCCCGTTTACGAAACTCTTTAAAAATATCCGTAAAATAATAAAATAAAAACTTTATTTTAAAAAAAAATAAAGATTATCAAGGCAACTCGCCAACAAGATAGTTAAATCGGTTAATTTTATAAGAAAAACTTATATATTACTTTTACATAAAACCGTTTTTCTTTTCGAAAATAAACCTTTAATTACGCGAAACGAATTATATCTTAAGTAAACGTCGGAAAACTAAAAATAAAAGTTTCTAAAAAGGAGAAACATTTAATACACAAAAGGACAAGCTTTTCTGGCCGAAAAGGAAAGGGGTGGTAAAAGAAATGCAGCTAATAACGGTTGAAGAGGGTCGTCGTAAGAGGGCTAAAACGAAGGAACGAAAATATGGCGTCTGCGGCAAGCTCGGACATAATACGCGGACTTGTAAAGAAGTTATAGATACGTTTAACGAAAAAGAATCCGTTTGATTGTAATTAATGCGATATGTTGTTGTTAAATTATTTGGATTGATTATTACGAGGTGCCAAAATACGACTCGCTCGTTTATATGGCTCGCTCGCTTATGTGGGATGTTATCCGTATTTTTATTATATAGTAAATAATAAAAAGGTCTAATGAATCGATTAAGAGCTATAGAAATAACATCGTAGTATATACCAGGAATTAGGGTTTTTAATATTAAAAGGTTAATAATAAAATCGAAGGTAATAAAATCTTATAATTATTTTATAATTAGTAATACTTATAACTTTTTATATAACTTACATTATTAAATCCCTATTTATTATATCTATGACATTATCGTTAGATCTTCCTCACTATTAACCTTATTCTAAGCAAGTAATAAATACGGTATATTCGTTTTAAGGTTTTATGAATTCTTAAATATTTATGTAATTAATGTTCGTATATGTTTTGTATTAATATTTTCTAATGCTTTCTTTGAAGTGGGTATCTTTTTTATTTCTTGCGTTTTAAACAAATTACCGTTATATTCTTGAGGTTCTTTATATGAATTAAGGGCTATTAGTTTAATCGTTATTATCTAATGTAATTATAAGTATTCTTTTCACATAATTCCGAAGATTTGATTATTCACCTTAATTATATTTTTCTTTAAGTCTGGTTTATAACGTAAACCGTATACGTTTCTATTTTTAATCCTTTTAAATATATAATAATAAAGGTATATTTTATTAATATTTTATCGTAACCTAATTACCTTTTTAGTACCTTTTTAATAATGGTAAAACGAATAAGGTTTTTATAATCCATATATGCCTTACTATAATAAAAGTGTTTCTTATAACAATGTTTATATTTTTGAAAGGTTTTGTTAATAGTTATAAATATTTTCATAGAAGTATTACAATTTAGTTTCGTTCCTTTTAATTTATAGGAATAGACGGCGATAAGGGGTAAGATACCTTAATAATTCTAATAATTAATTGTTACGCTTAAAGCGGTATCCATATTGTTAGTTCTAAGCTTAATTCAACGGCTTACGCTATATATAATTAATATTAGCTTTTTACTAACCGTATCTCTAGTTTCCTGAAAAGTATATTTCTCTTTATTTTAATTTTAAACTATTTCCTTTTTTATTAAGTTTAATAATAATATAATAATTTTATTAAAGTATTAAATAAACCTTTTACGGGATTAGCAAATTTACAAAAGAATCTGTATTGTCTTAATTATGATGAGCATCTGATATTAACACATTATACTAATATTCTAAGGTCCATTGTAGTATATTTTAAGCTAATAACATATTTTAAAACTTTTATTTTTTACGTATAAACCTAATTCTCTTCGTTGTTAATTAATAAGTTAACGTTTAGAGGCCTTTTAAAAAGTAATAAACGTATTTTATATTTTCCTTTTCGCTTTTCGAATAAATGAGAAGATCGTCGAGGTATTAAAGAACTAAAATGTTTAACTAATATTAAATATATGGTGTATTATCCTTTAGAAGATTATTATCGCGTTCGTAAGTCCGAAAAGTACGATAAGGTATTTAAAAAGTTCGCATTTCGGTTTACAAATTATCTTTTGTTCGTATCTTGATTTAACACGTTTTTGATTACATACTTTTTTAAGATATAAGTTTATAAATTAATTTATTTTATAAAAGCGATTCTCTATTTTGTAAATCAAGGCTAACGGGCTTTTATGTTTAATAATAATATGGTTTAATTATTTATAATGAATTGGGACGGGGTGATTTGGTCCTGATCAGTGCATAATTGATGAGAGTGTCACGATTGAGCCCGCGGTTCAAGAGATAATGAAGGCAACGCAAACTGTATTGTGTGGTGTTGAATCCATGTGTGTGAAAAAACGATAATTCGTGTCTGGTCTTTCTGGGGTTGCGCTCAGCGAAAAATGAACTCCTAGAAATACATGACTGGTGATGACTAATTGATCGGCAAAGCCATGTACCCGGCTCTGCACCCTGCACCATTTCAATAATCAATAAAACACCGTAATTTCCTGATCTATTTTAAGACGAAAAATATATGATATCTGGTTAATAAATTAAAACGGTGTATATAACCCTTTTTAAGCTTAACTTTAATATATTCAGGTGATACTTATAATTGTATTTAGTTAAAAGTATGTATTAAATTAAATTAAATTAATATTTCTTTCTTAATAACTACTTTATAGTTCGATTCGTTATATCTTAAGAATTTCGTTTTCAGTTTCTTCCGAAATAATCATTTATATTTATGGTATTATTAAGAAAAGTTTATTTTTATTCCTTGTTTAAAGGGTTAATGCTATAAGTAATTATTTATATCTTATAACCTTCTTTTAATAATAATGGTAATATATTATATATTTTTATAACATTTTTATTTTTTTATGTTTTATTCTTTTAGGTAATAAAGCTCTATCGTATCCTTATTTGTATATTCGTTGTTATTTTCGACTAAATATTAAAATATTTCCGTATCTAGTTGTCTTATTTCAGGACTATAAACTAAATTCTATTGAGCTAGGTATCTAATTAATTAAAAGTTTATATCAGTATAACTACAATTTTTCAGGGATTATATCCTAATTTTCTATGGAAACGATATATAAATTCGTTATCTAGTTTCGGCTTTTAACGAAGATTGTAAAATAATCAATTTTGGGGGTTATTGTTTTGTTACTGGAAGTAAATATTTAACCTTTTACGGTTTCGGCGATATAGAGTTCTATTTTTTCCTTTAACAATAACCTAAGTCAGCGAATTAAATCTGATATAATATAATTACTTCTTATAATTTCATAAATGATAACTCCGGTGATTTAATATATATTAGTTCGTATTTTTAGGGTAATAAAGTTAGTTTGAGTTCTCATTATTACGTTCAAAGCCCGTTTTAAAAATCCGTGTTAACATTTCCGAGTCTCATTATTCTGTGGCTTTTTTATAAGCAATATTCGTTTTTTAAATCGTGTTTTAATATTTAATTCGCTTTTAAATTTATAAATTAAACGCATATAATTTGTTCACCTATTTTCCTTATCGGCGTAGCTGGCCTTTACATGCAACACCTTATGTTTAAAGGTATTTCTTATTAATATACTTTAAATTAGGATCTTCATAACTTTCTTACTGTACTTGAAATTAGATATTATATTAACTTATATCTTTATATTCTTTTTAAATATGTTTTTAAACTTTTCGTAATTTATTTAGACTTTCTGTAAACGTTAATTAAAATATTAAATTATTAATTCTTTCTCAGCATACCTTTATAACGGTTTATGAAATCCATTTATGTTCCGTTTTATAACTGTATTATCCGGAATACCATATCAGGTTTTCGTTAAGCCACTGCTTTTCTTCGGGCTAATCTGCCGTTATTATAATAACGTCGTCTTATAAGTTATATTTTCATGATTCTTTGTATTATTTCTAATTCTTAACATCTTTCCCGGTTTAACTTTAAAATTCGAATTTGTAATTTTACATCCGGCTCATCTATTTTTCGATATTTTGTTATTTTTGTTTATATTCAAGGTAATAAGTACGTTATTAGTAAATAATATAAAGTTTTCCCTGTCCGTTTTGTTATTTTAGTAATAAGGCTTCGTTCTAGTCCTAGTATTTCTTAATCTATAAGTTTAATTCTAATTGTTCGTATCGTTATTATAGGTTTTATAAGAAACGGAAAGCTAATTTATTTTTAAAACCTTTGTTTATTCGTCGTATTCTTTTAATTACTAAGCCATTATAAATTTTATAGTTATGGTTCGTCATTTTTGTGTAATTATTAAAGATAATATTTTCTATTTATTTCGGTCATTATTATATCATATTAGGTGAATTAAAATCCTTTTTAACTTTAATTATATTAATCGGTTTATTATGACATCTGTTATTTCTTGCTGGTTTTTATGCAAGGTTGATTTGAGTTGAAGCCGTATTTTCCAGGCTTAGTTAAATACACCGACAATCATTCCACGATATAATTTCTACGATAAATACTATACTTAGTATCTTCGAATACGATGATTAATTAATAGCTTTCACCGTTAGAACAAATTATATACCTTAATCTTGTAAAGGCTTACTTTGACGCCGACTGATGGGTGGTTACAGGCAAGCTTCGACCTTAATAAACCTTATGCCCGCTAGCTTTACGGTTCAGCAGAGTTAATATAACTTAAGAGATATTAAGCTTTATACGGTAAATCTTAAAGATAAACCTTAAAGATAAACCTTAATTATATATAACAGGCTTTCGCGACCTTCTCAAATCTCGATCGTTTTTATATTCCCTTTTCTAATTACTTGTTAATTAAAACATTATGCCACGTAATTCCGAATATGCGGTACCGATATTCCGGAATAAAAGGCTTTTTATTAACACCATCTTATTCTCGGTATATAATTTTCATAAACTTACCGAACGAACTAATGTTATTAATATTACTGTCGATTCAAAAATCCTACTTTAAATAAATCGATATTGGATTTTAAATTTCGAATACGATTTATTTCGCGACAGTAAGAGTAATGGATTTTTTAAAAAGGTTATTCCCGAAAATATAGATATTATAAAGGAACTGTTGGCGAAACTGGAAGCGGAGCATTATAACGGGTTTTAAAACTCCGAAATTGAGATTTTAGAACGATATAAACTGGAAGATTACGAACGATAATTTGCCCGGTTATTCCGGATTATAAAAAACCAACGGAATTGTGATAAAGTTCGACAGGGATAAAGGCGGGATAAGATAGTCTAAAGTCGCCTTGGCGGAAGACGCCTACAAGAGGGATAGGTTTATTAAAGCCTAGGAATTAAAATAGCAATCTATTACTTTATCCAGCTTTGTGCACACGGTCACGTCTCCTCTCGAATATTATATATAATTAATATAAATCTAAAAGGAAATAAAAGGATTTTAAAAAGTGCAACTTATAATATATATTTTCGTGCCGGTATATAATTCAAATACGTTATTAACTTCTAATAGAACGTCGTTATTTAAAATAATTAGCTTATCCCTTATTATTAAAATTTAAATATTATTATATTTAATATAAACTATATAATTAACGTTAATAATTAGTTATATAAAATAGCTGTTATACGTTATAACCTTTTAAATAGTAATATTATTAATTATTATATATTTTAATAAATAACACGGTTAACAAAGACTTTTATAATTCTTAAAAATAATAATATAAAATTCGAAAACAAACCCGCCGGCTTTAATAGTTTTTAGAAAAAAGGTTTTATAAGAATTAAATGAACGTATTAACGTAATTCTATAGTATCGTATTAAGATAACTATATTTAGCGATATATAAAAGGAAAACCAAATAAATTAAATAAATTAAATAAATTAAATAAATTAAATAAATTAAATAAATTAAATAAATTAAATAAATTAAATAAATTAAATAAATTAAATAAATTAAATAAATTAA
>QJNU01000085.1:0-170514 GCA_004154915.1 Monosporascus ibericus
AATACTGTTGATTTGAATCAATTGGATATGTTGTGGTTGAGTTATTTAGATTGGTTGTCGCGGGGTGCCAAAAAGTGTCCAGCTCGTTTGTCTGTCCAGCTGGCTTGTCTGGCACGTTAAGAGATTTAGAGGAAAGATTTCAAACAATATTTAAAATAATATACGAAAAAATAAAACACGATAATAAAATTATAACTTTAAAATAGAAAAACTAACTTTTAATTATTATAATTTTTCGTTTAATTAACCATAAACACCAACTAAAAATAAAAAGCGTTAAAAATTATATTCTTCGACGGTTTAATAAAGGAAAATTAAAAAGGAATTATTTAAAGATATACGTTACAACAGCTGAATAAATTATATCGTTATAATAATTACAATTTAAAATAGATAATACGTTTACAGAAGTTAATATTTTAAAATTTAATAAAATAATAAATTAAAGTTCTTCCTTAATATAAATATAGTTTAAAAAAATATCTAGGATAAAAGAATACCCGGCTTATTAAAAATAAAAATAATATAATAAGAAAACCGACGTTAGATTTAATAGTATGATTATAATAAAGTAAAATATAAAGTTTATGAATATTAAACATTTAAAAATAACGATACAATACTTAAATACCGGTTGCTGAAGAATGTTTTCGAAATAATAAACGAAATTATAATAAATTAATTAATATATTTACAGTTAAACATAAATATAACTCTTTTAATATAATATAATAAAGATTATATAAAACTTGAAAACGTTATTATAATAAATTATGTAAAAATAATAAGCAGTTATTGTAAATTTTAAAATAACTTAATAATTAAAGGAACCTAACGAATAAAAAGAATTTTACCGAAACTAAATCACGCTCTAGATTATGATAAAAACTGTATTAATGGTGTGGATAATTAAAATTAAATATATAAATTAAAGAGTATTAAGATTAAAACGAAGGTTGATTATTAAAATAATTAAACCGATAACAAAACTCTATATTATTTATTATAAATATATTTATTACTTTAATATATAGAAATATAATAATGTATCGAAAAACGGTTTATATGAATATATAACTAAAGCCTCGATACTTATACTTAAATAGGAAAGGAATTTAAGCTAACGATAATATAAATACTTGAAAATATACGGCATTTAAAATATTATTAACGTTATTACGGTAATAATAAATTAATTTAAAAAAAGTTATTTTAACGAAGGCTTTATATATTATTTCGGATAATACAATTATAAAAAAGGGGGTTTATTAAATAATTAAAAACTACTTATAAAAACACTTAATAAGATAAACCTTTAATTAATGTTTCTAGAAGATCTAAATAGATAATAAGACATTTTAAAAGAAATTTGAAAAAACGAAAAGGTAGGATAATATAATATTTAGTTTTAAATAAGATAAAAATAAAAAGGAATACCGAATTAAAATATCTTCATAACAAGAACTTTGGGACAGAAATCATGGTATTAAAAATTATTTTAGTTGAAAAAAATAATTAAAATAATACTAGACTTTTAATTTACGAAATTAAAAAGGTATTAAAACGTTATAAAAGATATAAAAAGCGAATGTTACTTATAAAGACGCTGTAAAATGATAAAGATTTCTTAACACGAATTTAAACGTAATAATAAAATTTAAAAAATAAATTTATTATATTTTAAATACTAAATAGTTAAAAATAAGTATATTATATCTATTATAATTAATTAATGCTGATTATTATAAAAGAAACCTTACATAACCGAAAAAAGGGAAAAATATATGTTTGTTTTTAATAATAAAAGAATTACTTATAAAATTAAATGCTACGAGATTTAATTTAAAAAACGAAATTAAATAATAAATTTCGATGTCGTTTAAATAAAACATTACAATATAACGTTCGAAAAATTATTATTATATTAGTAGAACCTTTTATTCGATTAAATAATTAATTAATTGAAATGTACATTATATCCTTTTTATATAAACAAATAAAGTACGAATAGTTTTTAACATTTAATCAATAATAATAACGAACAGAAATATAAAAATATAATAAAAGTTTTATTACTTATAAAAGGAAAATAAGAAAGGCATAAGGGTATTATAAAGAGATACGACATATTATTATTATTATTAAAATTAAGTTATAAAAAATAAACGATTATTTATACTATTAATTCATAAAATTGAAAATAATAATTAATATATTCTTTTAGTATTATAAACATAAATAATTATTACGAAAGAATTTCAAGACGAAATTATTAAAATATAGCGAACAGAATTATAAAATCTTTTTTTACAAAAATATCTCCCAGACTTTATTTAATTTATAACCATAATAAACGGAATTGCAGGTATTATATAAACAAATTATAAGAAACTTAAAACGGTTATATATAACGTTGTATTTTATTAACCAGATATTTTATATTTATTTATATTAAAAGCGACAAAGAGTTACGTTTAATTATTAATTACATATAATTAATAGATATTCCGGCTAAAAATAAAATATGCTTCTTCTTAATTAACGAAATAAATAATTTTCCTAATATAATATACTAATATATAAATTTGTATCTTTTTTTAAAAAGGTAAAACCAAATCCATTTTAAATTAAAATACGACTAAATATAACGTTTAGCTTGAAATATAAATTATTCAAATATTTCGTTATATTTCTCGAACTTCCGAACTTATTAGCGACTTTTTAGCTAATAATTAATCACGTACTTAAAAAATATCTAAATAAATTTATTAATTATAATAGAAGGTTTATTCGATATTTTAATAAGATAAGTATATTATTATCGAATTTAATTTAAAAAGAAATTTATATAATAAAAAGAAAAACAACTTTTTAAAATGTTAAGAACATAATTATTAATAAGTTAATATTAATTATAGATAAAATAAGTTACTTTATTAAGTTTAAACCCGATATTTCGGATTATGCCTTGCACGTAATGACCGGATACCGCGATAATTGAATAATTTATATTTTATCGCGTTTTACTCTTATAATTAAAAAAAGACCTAAAGTTAAATTATAATATTTCCGATAAAAGATTTATAACTATTATCAAAGCTTTTTCATAATTTAAATATTATCTTAAAAGAAACCGTTCTTAAATTCAAATAATTATAAAGTATAAAGTTGCATTCGCGTTATTATTATTAAAGAACTAATTAATTAATAATTACGTTAAAGAATTCATAAAGTATAATATCGTGATTATTTATTAAAAAGGGTTAGAAACTAATAAAATAAATAATGTATTTAAAAACTTGGTTCTTAAAAGATTTAAAGAATTATTAAACATTCGATATTCCGTTAAAAGAATACTTATAATTGTCATAAGCAATAATAATTAAAATAATACCCGTAATTTACGTTAAAAAACTTAAAGATATAGCGATAGTTTACTTGAAAAATAGAAAATGGAAAGAAGTAAGTTCTTTGAAAATATGAAAGATACGAAGGCAAAATATATACGAGTATTAATTATGTAAATATTTAAAGATTTATAAAACTTTAAAATAAAATTAATTATTAAAATATAAAATTGTTTTATTATATATATAATAAAATGAAACTCTGAGAATATAGACCATGTGGCAAATTATAATTATTATTAATTATAAAGTAACTATAAACTTTAATTACTTTGAATATTATTATTAAATTTTTATTGTTAAAAGGTTTAATTACAGACGTATATTCCGATGATATTTTCGTAGTTATTAATCCATTTATTAGATGTTTTTCTATTTTTTATTATGTAACGAAAATACGAATATAAAATAACTAACTTTATATCATTTTAAAATATATTATAAAAGAATACGGACTATTAATAAACATCTTCTTAAATAAAGAGAAAAATATTACTTTAGAAAATTAAATAACTTATAATATAATTAAACTTAAATTATAAATTATTTAATAAATTTAAACTTTAAATAAAAGAACAAATTAAAATAATTAACCAAGTGTTGAAGAGCTGCTTATAATAGTATATTAAATACGAATAAAATAATTATTTTTTGAACAGTATTTATCGTATAATTAACTTATATTATTAAGTATTATAAAAGTATTAAAATAGTTTTAATAAATGTTAACTTCGGTTTTATATATAAGGTTTAATAAACCGTATATTAAAAAGATTCCATTCACGTTAAGATAATTTAAATAGTTACACGTTAAAATAAAGATGTACCTTAAATTCGTACGTAATTAAATAGAGAAATATTCAAACTAAAAAGATCAAAAACTTTACGCTTTTAAAAATAGTCTACTTAATTATTAGAAATATCTAAATCAAACGACGCAATAAAAAGACTTATGTTAAATATATTAACTTGTATAAAATTACCAAGAACGTTTTAAACAATAATTATTAATTAAAAATATAACTTAAAACTAAACTGTATTTAATTCTTTATATTTCCTTATTCGAATTAATAATAAATACTTTTAAAATTAACATAAAGTAGGAAAAAAGGCAAAAGAAATATATTAATATACGAAGAGATAAAAAGACTCTGTGTATAAAAGAATTACTAAATACCTAATTATAGGAAGAAATTACCTAAATTTCGAAGATATTTAAAAATCCGCTAAAAAAGGTATCAGCGTTTAACGCCTTTTAAAAAGCTTTTATTAATAATACCTGAAGCCTTTAAAATAATTTCTTAATCCGGATCTGTTCGAAAAGACGAATTAATAACCCTTAAATTAAGCTAATTAATTACCCCCTTAATTTAAACCGTTTATGCGGCGGCCTTTATTTCGACCGTTTTTTTACCGTTTTAATTTATTTATATTCTCAACATTATAATGAGCTATTTTAACGACCTTTTTTCGTAAAAAGGTTTTAGCGGAAACGTTATAAACAAACAAACGCTTTAAGAAATAAAGTCTTAATCTTTTTAAAATTTCCTTTATTTTCTTTCTTTTCTTTCTTTTATTTCTTTTATTTCTTTTCTTTCTTTTATTTCTTTTATTTCTTTTCTTTCTTTTATTTCTTTTATTTCGTTATTTCCTCTTAATTCCTTTTAACCTTTTTTAACTCTTTGTAAATTCCTTTTTTACTATTCTCTTTTCATTTCTTTTTAATAATTCTCTTTTTAAAGTATAATCCGGGTTCTCTTATATAAAAAGCAAAATACTAATTACGAATCTACCTCATTAAATTTATAATTAGCATAATGCTTTGTTAACATAAAAACTATAACAAATTTTACCTTTTATAATAATATAATTAAAATGGTTAATACGAAAATAACCAGAATATTAAAATATATTTATACTAAACTTATTAATAAAACGAACCGGATTTTTATAGCTATTTAAATTGAGATCCGACTTCTTTTTATTTTTTAAAATACGACTTAATATCAATACAATAATCGAAAACTAAAAAACAGAACATAAAATATTTAAAAATTACTTATTCAATTAATCAAAAACAGCCATTGATTTTTAAAGGTAAAATTTTTAAAAGTGAAAAGTCGTATCATAATTCAGCTAATTTTAACCTTCCTAAACAACCGGAACGATAAATAAAAACCCCGACCGGACATATTACGTAGTCAGAAAAACTTCGCACGGGATGGGTTCGACTATATTCGATTAATAAAAAATAAAATAAGATATATACGCTTACTACATTTCATAATTTACATAAATTACTAAGTTATAATACGACGTAGTTACTTAAATTACCTTTGACAGATTGCTATTACTAAAAGCAACTATCGTCTACCTTATTACTTAATTTTTTAAAACATTACTGTTTACATAAACCGTACGACTTAGGTTTGATAGTTGGTTAAACCGATCAGCCGTCACATTAGGATCATAAGTAGAGACCTTTCCAACTAGACTATTTAAACATTAAATATAGAATAGTTAAGAATGTAAGATAATATAATAATACTAAGTTTTTAACCTTAATATTAAATATACGTATATGTTTAATAATTAAAACTCCGAATTTTATTTTATATCGATAATATAATTATAATGCCAAGTAACCTTTATTAATAATAATTAAAGTTATTAGGAAATAAACGCTTCGTTTAACTATGAAATATTAAAAATTATAAAATAACGAGTTTTAAACAAAAATAACAATTTTAAATTTCTAAAATTATATAAGGTTAAATTAAAAGTTAATATAACAGATTTAACTTATATATTTAAAGTTCGACGAATAGTTTTAAAAAGTTAATTTACGAATTAATTAAAATATTTTAACCGAAACTATCGGCGATACTATAATTATCATGTTAAGAATTATTAAACCAGTAAAAGACGGCGGAAAGCCGAACTTCGTAATAAAGCGGACTACTGAAAATAAATTATATCATGCCGCGGATTTAACTCTTTATATATACCAATATAAGAAACATAACGGTTATCAGAAAAATATAAAAGAAACAGCTAGTTTTCGATTTATGATTTGTAAGTTAACAAGAAACCTTAACGAATAATATAACGATTATAAAAAACTGACATTATTTACTAAAAAAACGATTTAAACTGGAAGCTAAAAGGTAATACCGAATAATTACGAAGTTGTATATTAAATTATTAAAAAACGTTCGAAATATAAGTAATAAAATAAAAAATAGGGGTAGCGAAGGGGTAAAATAAAAATGTTAACAAAGTTAATAATATATAAAATCTGGTAAACGACTTAAACGAAACCATTAACGATATCCTTAACGATTAAATTATACACTTTAAAATAGCATTTAGAAAATAAATTATATTTAAAACTTTAAAGTACCGTAAGATAAAATCGTAATTTAAAATTTATGTACTTTTATAAATTAAACGATTTCACCGGCAAATTATTCAACGCATATTTGTAATAACCTTCGGAAATATAAAGTGTTTTAACCTCGAAATAACGACGTTTTATCGAATATTAGCAAGTTATATAACCAGCCCATTATCTCTTCTAAAGGAACTAATGGATTTAGCAGAAGTAAAAGTTAAAATTAAGATTAAAATCAAGGTCGAGGCGATATGATAACCAAGTTAAAGCTAAAGTACGTTATTACCGACGGAAAGCTTACCAGATTTACCTGCGTAGCATACCTAAGTTATCAGGAATTATTAATATGTTAATTCTTTTTTTTTAAAAAAGAAACAGACAGAAATTAAGAGCCGAAGGAAACCTTTCTAAGATTAGTTGAAGAACTTGTTAATATCGTCGTAAGCCTTACGGAAAAAAATTAAAAGAAATTAAACTTTAAAGTATTACCTAAAAGGTCCGGTTTATTAAAACACTGAATAAATATAATTAAAGTTATATTCTTAATATTTAACGCAACAATTGGAAAAATTTGGTCTCTATTAAAAACCTTTTTTATTTTCGATTTAAAAATGACGTTTTATATTTTTAACGACATAAGTAAACTTTTAACTTTTAAACTAATCCTTTTAAGTAATTATATTTATGCCGAAAATATAGCAATTTTTATTTCCGGATACGAAAAAATAAATATCCATTTCGAAGGTTGAAATAACCTTCGATTATTACGTTTACGAAACGTAATATATTATGAAAAGTTCCTGTATAATTTAATATTATTAAGTTTATTAATAAGGTAAAACTTTTGATAAAGTTATAAAGAAACCAATAATTACCTGTAACGGGAGTATGAGTTAATAATCGGAAAACTAAGCGGAAAATATAAAGTAATATTAAAATATTTATTTTTATAATTAATTCGAAGGGCGTTTTTTAATTAAGCGGAAAAAGGTTTAATTTATAAATAAACGAAAACAGCGAATACGGCTAACCTTTAATAATAACATTTAACGCTCGCTTAAAAAGGTTTAAAAGCACCTTACTATTTTGTAAACCATTCTTAAAAGGTAAAAACTAAGAAGTCTAAACGAAAGCGCTAAAAAAACGGAAGTTATTATTATTAAATATAATACTTACAGGTACAGAAGAACGAAATAGCTAAATAGTAGAACATATGAAAACCCTCTTTTAAGGTAAAAAACGTAATTAGCTATTAAGTTTAAAAATTTAAAAAAGAATGGCGACCGTAGAGATAACGTGATATTCATTACTAATCGTTATTTAAATCATATTTAAAAGTAATTCTTTAATAATGAAAACCTGAAATAATTATAATAAGATTAAATTAAATATACGCATTCTTTAAAGTTATAATTATAAAATAGAAATTATTAAATATGATAACAAACTATAGAATAAAAGAACCGAATCCGAAATTACTTACACTTAAAAAAGAAAGTTCGAATCGAACATTCGGTACCTAATACGGAAGCGCAAAACGAAGGCGTTAAACATTTTAGGGGTATTATTTAAATAAAGGCGATTTGTGGGCGAAAAAGGGCAAAGTTATCATATTTCCTCTAAGTAAAGATTTACCGCATTGTAATTTACCTATATAACAGAACTGCTACACATATATTTAATTAACTAGCGCCGTATAAACATTATTATATTTATTAAATATATTAAAAAAGGATAACAGTTACCGACAGAAAACTCCGCCTAGGTTACCTTCGAATTTATAAATGCAAAACTTATGCCTTAATACAAGACATATAACGTAAGCAAAATAAAAAGCGAAAGCTTAACGCGAAAGCTTAAATCAGCTACCTCGTAAGATATTAATTGTCGAATATTTACCGCATATAAGAACCTTTAACAAATAAGGTAATAAAAATTCGTAACGTTGCTTTTAATAAAAAGAATACCGCTAATGATAATTAGGAAAACTTTAAAAAGAAAACTATTTTAAAAGAACTGAAAATAAATTACGAGGTTGACTTAATAAAATCAAATATTTAAAAGGTTTGGGTTTCGAATTTAAATTTACAGTATACGAAAAGAATAAAAAGAATTACGTATGTATTAATATAAATAAGTACGAGTACTATTACTAAAAGCAAAAACGTGGTAAATTGAGATGAAGTTGAAGAAAGACTTTTATGAATTTAATTCGTATAAACTTCATTACTTTATACGAATATTTATTTCCCTTTTTATCTGACGCCCGATCTTGTTTTGCCGCGTTGGATTGCCTTCTTAACTATTACTATTCGAAATGTCGTAATTTTCTTTTTTTAATAGTAATTATAAGCGCTGGCTTTAAGCGCGCGAAAGGATTAATAAAATCTTAAATCCATAGGTATATGCAAAACCTTGAACGAAAACGTTATGTTTAATATAAAATATTTAAACTTGATAGAAAAGTTAAAATACGAAAATTAAGTAAGATACAAATTACCTAAATCATTAACCGTTTATATTGTTATCTTAATAATATAAAAATAAAGGTTTACTTAACAGCTTCGAACATAATCAAATTAAGCGTTTATTATAAGAGGAAAACGATTTCTTGGAAAAGGTTTTCCGCTAACTTTTAAAAACATATAAAAAGTAATAAAAACTGTTTATAAGAAATAAGCTTCGAAAAGTAAAAAAAGAGTAGTTAGATAATTACAAATAAATGAATTCGGAAATAAAATATAAAGATTAAAAGGTTAACGTCACAGACAAGCACTGCGGACGGACAAGCACTCCGGATGATTTTTGACACATTCTAACCACCTAAGTTTAATTACCCATTTCTCAACAACAACAATATGGAACGGCTTACAAAAGAAGCGAGAATGAACTTCGTTATTTAGGCTAAAAAACGAAACCCGAAACTTAATTACGCCAAATTTAGTTTTATTTATAAAGTCGCCTAATTTACCTTACATAAACGATATACCGGTATACCTTCCCATAGCGACTATATAGTCAAATCGCGAAAATTAACGCCGACCGAAAAAAATCGATTATCGACTAAATCCTTAACTTAAATACGCGAACGCTTCTTATTCGGCTTTAGCATATTAAAGATATGGCGAATTTGTTACTTACTTAACGCGCCGTAAAACGCGTTAAAGTTAATTAGGCGTCGAACTTTGTACGACGGTAAAAAAGCTGTAAACGTATTGAAATCGGAAGATCGATTATTAATAAGTTTTATACGAAAATCCAGAAATATTTCGTAAATAGTTCGAACTTGTTCGGGTTACAATCGCAAAATAGGGCATCGCAAAAAAAGGTATTTATAGCTGCGACGAAACTGGCATTTAATAGGGTTATTTATGGCATCAAGCATAATAATTACAAGCGTTAAAAAACGTAAAAAACCTAAACAAATTTAATAAGGTAATCGGAAATGGGTTATAACTATTTAAACTGTTAATTCGTAAAATTAAGCTTTGCCGCCATTTATCATATTAACGGAGAACACCTATTTTAATTCTTAATATCGCGATAACCCATTACCAGCCGATTAAAAAGTCGGTACCAATTTTAATAGTAAAATAATAAACAAATTAGGTTTAAAATGGATTTAACACTTTAATAAGCATACGCGAACGCGTATAAAAGGAACCAAATATTTCCTTATTCTCGACGGTTACGAAAGCCACCATTCGATCGAATTCGAAAAATACTACGCGAATAACGACATTATTACTTTTTCCATACCCGCGTATTCTTCTTATCAGCTTTAACCTTTCGACGTATTCTATTTTTCCGTTTTAAAGCGCGTTTATTCGTTATATATCGAAGGTGTAATACGACGTTACCATACCCATATTGCGAAAAAAAACTTCCTTTTCGGCTTTTACGACGCGTTTAAAGTTACCATAACGTCCGATAATATTAAATCCGGATTCGCGAAAACTGGACTTATTCCATTCGATCTTAATAACGTTCTTTCCGAATTAAGAATTCTTCCGGTTATACTTTTACCAACTATCTTTCCGCTTATTTTTGCTAGTTTTATTTCCCCGCCCGCGAAAACCCTTAAAAATATCCGGAAAGTAATAAAATAAAAACGTTACTTATAAAAAAAATTAAAAATCACCAAGGCAGTTCGCCAACAAAAATAATCAAGTCGGCTAATTTTATAACAAAAGAGCATATGCTACTTTTACATAAAGCCGCTTTTTTCCGGGAAGAAAACGTCTAATTACGCGAAATGAATCATATCTTAAGCAGACGTCGGAAGACTAAAAATAAACGTCTCCAAAAAGGAAAAACACTTATTATATAAAAAGGACAAGCTCTTCTGGCCGAAAAGGAAAGGGGTGGTGAAAAAATGCAGCCAACAATAGCTGAAAATAATCGTCGCAAAAGGGTTAAAACGAAGAAACGAAGGTATAACGTTTACGGCAAGCCCGGATATAATACGCGTACCTATTAAAAAGTTGTAAATACGTCTAGCGAAGCAGAATCCGATTAATTATAATTAATGCGATATGCTGTAATTAAGTAATTTGGATTTGTTATTGCGGAATGCCAAAAAGTGTCCCGCGAGCTTATATGGCCCGCGAGCTTGTGTGGTACGTTATATAACTTAGCTTTTTATAATTATCTTTCGAGTTTTACCTTTTAATTTAATAAGTTGAATTTATTTTAAATTTCTTTATAAGAAGTTTTATAACGTTAGCACTTGATAAGAAACGAAAAAAGGCAAGGAATTAAAATATTAATAAAAACGGCCCGCGAACTTATTTAGTTCGCAAGCTTACATGGTATATTAATTAACTTTAATAATTAAAAAGGTTTATTAAACGTAATAGGTGCTAATGTCTTTAAGTAACAATATCAACTTTTTAATACGATTTCTAATATTATAATAATTAATCTTTAATTTATTTTTAAAGCATTTTTTAAATTTTTTGAGAAAGATTTAAAAGATTTAATAATAAAAGAATTCGACTTACTGCTTGTTTTTAAAAAAGCATTATAACGATGGAACTAATTAAGTAACGTAATAATGTGGTTCTTTAACAATAAAACCGTATCCATTAATATATTTTAATTAATTTAACTGATATAATTTACTTTAAGAGCTTAATATAAGAAAGCCAGAATAATTTTAAACCTTATTAAGCCAGCTGTTTTTAGGAAAAGTACTATATTATAATAGTTTTTTTACACTATACCGGGCGTTACTTAAATATTCTCTGATCAAGCGTATAATATTTATTTTCTAAATCTAATTAATCATGAAATCATTAAGCGGAAACGAAGTTATTTAGTTTAATTTCCTTTTTGGTAAATATGTTGTTAACCCTTTAAATTAAAGCTTATATTAATTGTTATAACTTGTAACAATTATAAACATTTCTCGAAGAATTAAATATACTATTCAGAATAATAAATTAAGAGAGTAGGGTTAAAAATATGATTAAAAACCTAAAAAGAAGTTAACTTTTAAATAAACTAATATTTTCGAGCAGTTCATTTCGATAGTAAATAAAACTTAAAAATATTAATATTTATATTGTTTAACGACTTGAAAAGTAAATTGAAAAAAATTCATTAAAGGCGAGGGTTTTAAAAAGTTGCGAAATTAGATCGTAATAACAGTTAAAATCGATGGTCGATAATACGCTTAAAAGATTCGATAGGTTAAAATCCGATAATAAAACAAAGTGAGGGATTTCTTCAGCAATAACATATTAAAAAGAATAAATATATCCTATGAAGCGGTACCTAAGCTTATAAAAATAGAAATAATAAAATAATAAAACCGACGCCAGACTTAATATTATAATTATAATAAAATAAGATACAAGGTTTATTTATATAGAAATCCTAATGAAATAATAGTGAAACATCTAAATACCGGTTTTTTAAAATTCGCTTAAAGACAATAAGAATAATAACAAATCGATTAATATAATAAAGATTAAAACCGATTATAATCTTTATAAAATAATAAGATAAAAAGTATAAATAATTAAAAATATTATCACAGGTAGTTATTTGAAAACAACGACCCTTAACTATAAAACTCATTATAGCCTCGTAACTAAAGAAATATAACAGATAAAGAAAACTTATAAAAGGTTAAGATATTGTCTCGTTCTTAATAAAAACGCCAATAACGATACGAATAATTAAAATTCAATATATAAAGTGGGAAATATTACCGCTAAAATAGAATCTTGTTGCTAACATAATTAAACTAATACGTGAAGCCTTATACTGTTTATGCCGCGCGCATTTATTGCCCACGATATATACAAAGAGAGAAATATATCGAAAAATCGATAACATAGATATATAATGAAAGATTTAACTTCTGTGCACAAATCGTAATAGCTTTCAAAAATTAAAGTTAATATAAAAGATTACGAAAACATATGTTGTAGAATACCAGCGAGGTTATCACGGTAGCGGTAAATTGGTTCGCAGGAAAAGGCTGCTTTAATAAAAGTCTTACTTATTATTTTGGATAGTATAGGTATAAAAGGAAAAACTAATATATTTATTAAACGGTTAAAATGATATCTCGAAAAAGTTATTAATAGTTTAAGCTTTCGATTAACGTTTATAAAGGATTTAAATAAACTACGAAAAGTCTCAGGAATATTTAAAACAGAATAGTAACATAACGCCATATAATGCCCAGTTGTAAGAACGATAAAAAAGGTAAGAAACCTTCGAACTAAAAGATATTAGTAAAAAGACTTTTAAATAAATCTTTTAAAGGCTGGTTACGATGTTAGAAAAATGAATAAAGTAATTATAAGCTGTTAATTAATTTAAATAAAAGTGCATTAATTCGTTAAAGAACGATTAAAAAGGTAATCGTTACTTATAAGAAAATTGTGAAATGATAAAATCTCGAAAAGCTAATAACAGTTTTTTTTAAAAAAGATTAAACGTAACGATAACAGCCGAAAGTTACTTTCCAACCTTATAAATACGAATCAAAATGCATTAATTCCTTATATTTATAAATTAGAGAATAATTAAAGATAACTATATAATATCAGACATAACTAATTAATACATAGTAATTATTTTTTTAAAAAAAAAGAGAATTAAATTCTATATAGTTAAAAACTTAAAATGGTAGGTATTTGTTTATAGTAATAAAAGGATTACCTCGAAATTAAATAATAAACTTCTATATTATTCTTATATAGAAGTATAAGATAACCTTCGGATAATTATAGTTATGATAATAAAACGTGTTAATAGATTAGGCAACTAATTAAACAGAACGTAGTTTATACTTTTTTAAATAAATAACATAAAATACAAGATATTTTAATTTTTAATCGAAAATCGTAACGAGTATAGACATAAATATATAACAGACCTTATTATTCGTAAGATTTAAAAGAATAAATACATTACAAAAGAATATAACGAAATATAGTCATTATTTAAACAAATTTATGAAGAATAAGCGATTGATTATACGATTAGCTCTTAAAGCTACATATAATAATTATGGTACTTATATAATATTATAAATACGAACAACTATTTTGAAAGAAACCCAAAATAAAATTATCAAAAGGTAAGCCATAAAAATATAAAATAATTCTCAATAAAGGAATATTAGGTAGAGTTTACTTAATTTATAATCGTATCGAAACCCAATTATGAATATTATTTAAATACCTTGAAAATAGATATAGAAAAAGATTAAACATAACGTTCTAACTTACTAACCGAATATGGTATTTTTTTATATTAAGAAAGTACAGAAAACCTACGTTTAATTATCAATTATATACAATTAAACGATATTACTATTAAAGATGAGATACTATTATACTAAATTAATAAAATAATGAAATGCTCTTATAAAATCAAATGGTTCATAATTTTAAGATTCAAAAAAGATCATTATTATATAGGTATTAAATTAGGATACTAATTAAAAACAATATTTAAAGCGAAATACGGACCTTTTAAATATTCTGTTATACCTTTGGGATTTTCGAACGTATTAATATCATCTTACGGATAATGGATTATATACTTAAAAAGTATCTAAACATCTTCGTCATCTATTATCTCGCCGACATTATTATTTACGTAAAAAGTAGAAAAGAATATATAAAATATATTTATGAGATTTTTTAAGCCTTATAAAACGTAAACCAATTAGTTAATACGGAAAAGAACCTAGGTATAAACGTAAAGACCAAGGTTTTTAAGACGTATTAGCGCCTTAAAATATGTTAAAATGAACTCCCGGGATATCGTTTTAATATTAAAGGAAAAATGCTTATTATAGTGAAAAAGGATTTAACCATTCCTTATATTTACTAACTATTATAGGAACTTTATTCGATAATTTAGCAAAACAGCTGCACTATTATCATAACGAATAAAGAAGGAAACGAACTATAGTAAATAATAAAAATAAAAAAGGCTTTTTAAAAATCAAGAGCGTAATTACGATTAAACTAATACAGATTATATATAACTTAGACTGCTTTTTTTAATTTAAAATTAACGTTTCGGATTACATTTTAAGCTTAATTATTAAATATCGTAATAATTAACATAATTTATATTATCACCTTTAACTTTTATAAATTAAAGGGAACGTAACAAAATTACGCCATTCCGGATAAAAAATTTATAGCTATAGTTAAAACCTTTCGAGAATTTTAATATTATCTTAAAGGGAAACTCCATTAGGCTGAGGTACATACGGATCATAAAAACCTTTCTTTATTACTACCAAGAAATTAATAGGATAATAATTATATTTCGTTAAAGAACTACCAAAATAAAATCTCGTTATTACTTATTAAAAGGATTAACAAACTGTAAAATAAACGCTTTAAGCTGAAAAGCAGACCTAAAATAAAGGTTATTAAAGTTAATTATCAGAGTTTTAATACCACGCCAGATAAATACTTATAATTATGATAAATAGAAATAACTAAAATAACACATCCTAATTTATACTAGGAAATCTAGAAATACAAAAACAACTTATTGAAGAAGGGAAAAATGGAAAATATAGAAATCCTAAAACCATCGGAAATATTGGTACGAAATATATACGAACATTAGTTATACAAAAGTCTCGGGATTCACAAAACCCTAAAACGAATATAACGTATATTTTACTTTTAAAATAAAATTAATAATAAAGACGGTATAACGGCAATGTTATATATGTAATAAAGTTAAAGCTCTATGACATAAACAATACGGAAAGTTATAACTATTACTAGTCGTATGTCATATAACCAGACCAATTCTTATCTCAAATGAGTTACGAACCCCTTGTCGGGTCATATCAGCGACTGGTGCTCTATGCGCCCTTATCAGGATTTATATAGGGTCCTGTCTAGCCCTGTTTTGACTGTAGAGGGCTGTGTTCTCACATCGTAAAACGGTTATAGAATTTAGTTACTTTCGACTTTATTACCAAATTTTATTATTAAAAATCCCAGTTACGGACGTATATTACGATCGCGTTTTTATAATCGTTAATCGATTTATTAAATTGCTTTATTTCTTATTATATAATAATGATGTAAATATAAAATAATTAATAAGTATATCTTTTCATAACATACTTTAAAAATATACGGATTATTAATAAAATATTACGGCCTCGCCTACCGTAGCAGCTCATATTCAGCTGTAGGCACTAAAATGATTACTACAATTGCTATCATTCGACCGATCTTTGGCCCTGGTGGCGCAGCGGTATTAGTTTACTCGTTATATAAAGGTTATTTTAAATAAAAGAACGATAATGATATACAGTTTTAGGAGAAACGTATAACGTAATAAGGCTTAAATTATAAGTTATTTAATATATTTAAATCTTAAGTAAACGGATAACTAAGAGAAAGTAGTTAAACATTAAAAGAATATTTACTATACTTTATTAATTACGAATAAAACTATGAAGTAAAAGTGTTGCCTGTCGTATAATTAACCTATAATATTTATTATTAGGATAGTTTTAAAATAATTGCTAAAAATATTAATTATAATTTATATTAAAAAACTATAACGATATATACAAATAATATATTAATGTTAAAGTAATTTTTATATCATGACAACCGAAGTACTTATACGCTGAATTATGGATAAAATTTAAATTCGGAGCTAATTAAATAACAAAGTATTACGGTCACAAAATATTAAAGAAATAACTCTTTACAGAGAAAAATAGTTTATATAGTTATTAGAATATTTAGATTAAGGTATTAAACAAAACATTTAACTTTAAACATATCGGCGTATATAAAACTCTTAAGAAAACTTAAAAACACTATTATTTATTGAACTATTACTTGTAGTTAACTTTTATTTAAACTTTTATATTTTCTTATTTTAATTAGTTAAAACAATAGTAAAATGAATATATGGTATAAAAAAACCTAAAATAAAAATATATTAAAATACGAAGTACAGCAAATCCTATATATTCGTAGAAAACGACGGATTTATCGAAGACCCGGTTAAGTAACAGGATTACCTTAATTCCGAAAATACCTAAAACCCGGCTAAAAAAACTTCTAAACACTTACCTTCTTTTAAAAACCTTCCATTAATAACGCCGGAGTTATTAAACATACCTTGTTAATCCGCTGGAATAAATTAGTCCTCTGTTTTAAAAATCGACTGATTAATAAAAGCTATAGTTTAAAATTATTCGGCGTTTAAAACGGAACTTGCCTTTTTTCGCTTTTTATGTTTTAACCGCTTTAATTTATCCAGGTTATTAATACCCCGTGTTAGAGCTTTTATTATTTTATTATAGTATATTTTCTATTGTTTTTAAAAACGGCGCATATCAACTTTAGCTGATTCCTTAGCCTTTATAATCGCATTTAAAATATCACTCAGCTTGTTATATTAGGTAACGACTTTTTAAAGTTACGTAAAAATTAAACTTCGTACGTTATAATTACTGTGATCGTATTAAATGCCAATGGAATGATGAAAAAAATCGCTTTTAGAAATATTATAGAATATGTTTTAACGTTTAAAATAACAATAAGGTATTATTTAGATAGGATTATAAAGGACAGCAGAAAAGGCGTTGTTACAATATGTAATTATACCTTTTTAAAAAGATTTAACAAGTTTTTAAATTATATTAATTATTATTATAAAAGAAACTATAAAAAAATATACTTATAATTTTCTAGATGAAGATTTTAAAAGAGAGAAATCGTATTATACCTTGATACCTTTTAGTTTCTATACACGGTCGAAAATACCGATTCTTTAATTAGGTTCTGTACAATCACATAAAATGACCCAATATAATCTTTAGGATCGTTGGTAAGCCTAACGATTTAAAACCTTTTCCTTCAAGTCATTAAGTATATATAAATAATTATTACCCTTGTTATAATTTAGAAAGTATCAGAATATAATATAGCTGTGTTATTCACATTACTTTTAATCATTTATTATTACCAAATGTAACTATGGTATATCTTATTGCTTAGTTTCTTACAATATTACTACTAATATAAACCGCACGACTAGGTTTAATAGTTGGTTAAATCCACCAGCCGTTATGGTAATTGTTCAGATTATAAATATATTATTATACATTTTTTCGAATATTAAAAGTTCAAAAACAATAAATAATAATAAAAAGTAAATATAAATACTTTTATATATAAACTTCATTAATTAATAAATTTTATTTTAAACTACTACAAATGAATGTTATTATAAACGCTATAAGAATTAACAATTCACTTTAGATTTATTTTAATAAGCTTTAATTACTTTCTTATTTAATTTTAATTTTATTTATACTTGTTAAAAAAGTTTTATTTATAATATAACTATATATCATAGCAAAGTTTGAAACTAATTTAATACTAATAGTTTTAATAATATAATAAATACTGTTCTAAGTATAACGCAAAACGTGTGATACGCTAATAATAATATAACTATCTTTCTTAATATAAAATAAAGCAATCGAAATTAGTACAAAAGAATTATATACCTACGTTTTAATAAGAAATAAGTACGATTTTTATTAGAGGTTTAATATTTATTTATAAGAGTATAGGAGTTTATTTACTAATAATAAGATCGCAATATAAAGAAATTTAGTATATTAAACGAATCGGTTATGTTAATTCTGTTAGTATGTAATAATTATAAAAGGGCTCATTTTTAAGCTTATATTTCAAGGTAAATCTTTTACGTATTTATTTTAAAATCATATTTAGTTATTGTTAGGAAATTCGGAATCTATTTATAACTTAGCGCATAGCATTAAGGACAATTCAATAATTAAATAAAAAGGTTTCGTACTTTCTCAGGATTTGAAATAAAAACTCTAATTATTTTATGATAAAATTAAAACAAGTTCCGCTTAAAAATATCGTTTCAAAAAGGTTATACGTTCTACTTTTAAACATTGCAATATTTATATATTTATAATAAATGAGAATTAGTATAACGCCATTTAGAAATAAGTTAATATATATCTTTGAATATATAATGAATTAACTACAAATAATTTTCTATGAATTTGGAAATAGATACTTACCATCATAATTATTTATATAGTTTATTACCCTTATTTTCATAATGAATTTAATGGAATACATAAATAATAAATAAAGTATAACGTATCATACTATCGAGCTATACGTACCAACAAACAGTACACTTTTTCACTATTTTGATTATTTAACTTTAATTATTTATTTTTAATAACTGTAACAATAAACGGCTTTTATAAAAAGAAAGAATCAACCTAGTCATTTAGGCTATAAAAACCTCAAAGGTGGGTTATTAAAATTTCAATTATATCTACGACGTCTTATTTATTATTTTAACAATACGAATTAGTAATAAACGCATTCGAACTGATACCATTTTTAATTTATAAACGTTAGCGCCGACGGAAAAGAAATTCATTGTCAAATTGATGCTTTACTTTAATACTTAAATGTTTTTTATCTGGTTTTAATACGTTAAAGATATAACGAATTTATTACTTACTTAACGCTTTCCGGTACGAGTCGGAATGAATCAGACGTTGAGATTTATTAAACGGCAAAAAAACTTAAACGCGTTTAAATCGATAAATCGATTACTAAAAAGTGTTACGCGAAAGTTTAAAAGTACTTCGTAAATAATTTACATTTATTCGGATTATAATTGCAAAATATAATATCGTAAAAAGAATTATTTATACCTTTAATAACACAGCCCTTTTAATAAAGCATCTTTATAATGTCGAGTATAATTATTACAAGTATTAAAAATTCTAAAATGTTCAAATAAGCTTCATAAAAATATAAGAACTAAGTAATAATTATATAACCTGTTAATTCGGAAAATTAAGTATTACAGGTATTTAGTTTTCAGCCAAAAAAACCACCTTGCTTTTCAAGGTCGAACATTTTTATTATTTCCGCATTATAAGTTTAGTAGAACTTATAAGAACTAGATAGCGAATAAATTAACTTTTAAATATATTTAACGTTTCGATATATATATATACCATCACGGCCGAGAAAATCGAAACGTCTCTTTATTTTAGACAGTTACGAAAACTACCATTTGATCGAATTCAAAAGATATTACGCGGAGAACGGTATCATTACGCTTTACATACCCGCCTATTGCTGCTACCAGCTTGAATCTTTCAATGTATTTTATTCTTTTATTTTAAAACGCGTTTATTCACTTTCACATCCTACACCAATACGTAGGTTATACCAGTAAGTCGGTCACTTCTTAAATAATTCTAACAAGTTGTTTTTAATCGGTCATTCTTTAATTCTAACATCATAGAACACATTATAAAAGAAACTAAGATAGATTTAACCGTTTAAATGAAAAAAAGCAACCGGAGACTGAATTTTGAATCGCCTATTTTTATACATAAAGTAACTTTATTTATATTCCAAGACCGATTTAACTGCAAACTTTCTTGAATTGATATTTTTTAGTTTTGCAACAACTAACGCCGACAGGAGAATTTCGAATATCGACCGAATCCTTACTTTAAAGACGCGAACGTTTTATCCGGTTTCAATATATAAAGATAGAACGAATAAGTTATTAAATTAACACGTTACGAAACTCGTCGATGTTAATTAGTCGCCTAAATTTATTATATGTTAAAAAAAACGTAAAACGCATTTAAATCGAAACGTTCATTACTTAAAAGTATTATGCGAAAATTCGGAAATATTGCGGAAGTAATTCAAATTTATTCGAGTAATAACTGTAAAATATGATGTCATAAAATAATATATTTTCAACTTTAACAAAACGAACCTTTTAATAAGGTTACTTATAATATTATGCATATAATCATAGAATTTATAAAATATAAAACATTTAAGCGGCATAATATAATCGAAATTAAAGAATAATTATATAAATTATTAATTCTCCTTTAAGGAGATGTAACCGTGTAAACAAAATAGGATAAAATGATAGATCATTACTTTAATTCCTAGGCTTTATTAAACCCACCCCTTTAGGAAGCGTCTCATTCTAATGTAACTTTAAACTACCTTATCCCGCTTTTAATTACGTTGATCCTTGTCCGCATTTTAAAGATTTTTCGCAATCCGGAGTAACCGAGTAAACTATCATTCGTAATTTTTCTTATATCTTCAACATTTGAGTTCAGAATTTTAAAACACGTTATTATTTTCCCTGTTTAACGTTTCTAATAGTTCCTGTATAATTTTCATGTTGCCGGCATAATTATTTACAAAAGTGGACAACGATTACTTTCGAAAACTAAATCGTATCTGAAAATTAAAATCGAAATCGATATTTATAGAAAATGCTTTATAGATCGATAATAATAATAATAATTTCAGTTCATCCGGCAATTTTATGAGAATTATATACCGTGAATAAGATAGATTTTAGAAAATTCTTATCGTTACGGATTACTGGTATCGCATATTTAAAATTGCGCGGTATAATATTTCGATAATTAATAAGAATTTGTAACGTAATTTAGTATTAGGTACTTTTTACTTGCTTGTCATATTAATATCTTTCTTTAGCGATAAAAACGATCGAAGTTAAAGTTCCTAACCCTTTTCCTGATTAACATCTAACATTTTAGCGGTAAAACTAAAGAAGGCTCCGAAAACCTTTTATACGCAGTTAAGGTTTACCTTTAAAATTTATCCTTAAAGGTCGTTATTAAAGTTTGCCTTTAAGGTTTATCTTTACGATTTATCTTTAAGGTTTACCGCATAAAGCTTAATATCTTATAAGTTGGATTAACCTTACTAAATCAGGCAGAAGGTATAAAATTTACTAAGGTCGAAAGTCGTTGGCAACCACGTATATTAGCCTCCTAAGCCGACATCAGTCGAGATATTACTTGTTTACGGGGGCTCAGCAGTCGGCTTTAAAATAAGGCTCTATAGGGTTAAGGTATATAATCTATCCTAACTGTAAAAACTGTTAATTAATTATCGTATTTGAAAATATTCGGTATAATATTTACAGTGGAAATTATATTGTAGAATAATTTTCCATGTATTTGGTTAAGGCTGGAACATAAGGTTTCAACCCATATCAACCCTGCATAAATTATTAATTCGTAAAAGTAGGTTTTAATATTATTTATTAATTTAATAGAAACTATCTACCTTAATCTTTAATATCGAATATATTTATTATTATCCTATTAAAAGTTTAATATAAATTGTATTAACTGAAAAAACGAACGAATTTATATTTTAGATACGTTTAGTATTTCGATAAATACATATAAATATATCTGAAAAGATAGCAATATTTCTTTATTTTTAACGGTATTTATATTCTTATTTAATCGAACATGAAAAACATTACGCGAATAACGATACTTTTACGCTTTATATACTTAATTACTTCTTGTTATCGCTTTTAACTTTACGACCTATTTTATTTTTTCGTATTAAAACGTACTTATTCGTTTTATATCGAAAGTTTGATAAGACGTTATTATACCTATATCGCGATGAAAAAAGAACTTTTTCGGTTTTATCGAAAAGTTTAAAATCGCCATAACGTTCGATAATATTAACTTTAAATTCGCAAAAATTAGATTTATTTTATTCGATCCTAATAATATCGTTTTCAACTTAAATATCCCTTCAATAATATTTATACGAGCGTTTCGCCGCTAATTCCAGCCAGTTTCATTCTTTTTCTCTCACGAAACTTTTAAAATATTCGTACAGTAATAAAAGAACAACGTTATTTATTAAAAAGAATTAAAAATTAACACGGTAGCTCGCCGTCAAGAATCGTTAAACCGATCGATTTCTAAAATACAAATTACTTAAGATTTTAATATAAAGTTACGTTCCTTATACAAATGGTAATTTAATTGCGCGAAACTAATTATACCTTTAATAAATATGGGAAATCTAAAAATAAACCGTGTTTTTCGTTTAACTAAAAATGGAATACTTCTTATATATAAAAGATAAGCTTTTCTAGTCGAAAAGGAAAGAGGTAGTAAAAAGTATTCAGTAATAACGTCGAAAGATAATCGTCGTAAAAGGGTTAAAACGAAAGATCGGAAATATAGCGTATACGGTAAGCTCGGACATAATGCGCGTACTTATAAAAAAGCTATAAATACGTTTAGCAAAACAGAATCCGATGAATTTAAGTTAATTTATTACGTTATAATTATTTATTTAGGTTTGTTGTTGCGATTTGCCAAAAAGTGTCCGACTTACTAGTGTGACCGACTTACTGGTGTCACCGACTTACTGGTGTGACTGACTTATTGGTACGGAACGTTATATAGAAAATTTAATACGACGTTACCATACCTATATCGCGAAAAAAAGAATTCTTTTAGGCTGTTACAACGTATTTAAAGCTACCATAATATCGGATAATCTCAAATCCGGATTCGTAAAAGCTGGTGTTATTTTATTGGATCTTAATAATATTTTTTCCGACTTGGAAATTCCTTTAATTATACCGACGCTAGCTTTCTCCACGCTGTTTTCCGCTAAATTGATTTTCCCACTCGTAAAAGCCCTTAAAAATATCCGAAAAGTAATAAAATAATGACGTTATTTATAAAAAGAAGATAAAGGTTTACTAAAATAACTTACGGAAAAAAAATTAAATCGGCTAATTTTATTACAAAAGGCTATGTATTACTCTTATGTACAGCTGTTGTTTTTCGGGAAACAAACGTTTAATTATACAAAACGAATCATATTTTAAGAAAACGTCGGAAAAGGAAAAAATAACCGCCTCCAAAAGGAGAAATATTTATTATATGAAAGAAAAGTTTTATGAGCCGAAAGGGAAGTGGTTAATAAATATCACAATTTATAACGGCTAAAAGTAATCATGGTAAAAGGGTTAAAACAAAAGAACGGAAATATGACGTATACAGCAAGCCCGGATATAATGTGCGTACTCGTAAGGAAGCTATAAATACGTTCAGCGAAAGCGAATCCGACTCCTTGAAATCAATTTAATATGCTATGGTTGGATTATTTAGATTAATTGTTGTGAGGTGCTAAAGAAAGTATACAGCTTATTAGTATATATAGCTCGATGGTGTAATCCCTTATACATTTTTATATATTAATTTTTGAACCGTTTTTAAAATAGAGCTTTTTAAAAGTTTTTAAAAGAATAAAAGTCTTTTTATAAAGATCAGTAAGAGAAGCATTTGAAACAAATCTTTATTACGGAAGAAACGCTAAGTTAAACTGTATTTCAAATTATTCGAAAAGGCTTCTCGACTTAAAAATATATAATATAAAATATACCATTTCTTTGAAATTATTCATAGTTAATCATAAAATGAAACTTTTAAAATGAACGTTTAATAAAATAATAATATTTAATTATAACAGTATATAATAAATTCTTATTTGTATTAATTCACCTTTTAGGTTTTAATATTTTACAATGCTAAATTTATATTCGTTTAATATAGCGTAATAAATTGATTTAAATAAATTAAAGAGAATTATTAAATATATTTATAACCTTTTTACGAATACCAATATTATAATCGGATTTGCAGTACATGTTGTATTTTCGTTTTCTTTTTTAAATAAAACCCTTTTTTAAAGCGATTATTTATAGTTATGATTATTGGTAATTCTTTATTGCCTTTTCTTTCTAAAAGGAAATATAGAATAATAATCTTTTTTAAAAGATTTATTTAAAATATAATTTACTTCGTATAAGCCAGCGATTATTTTCCGAAGAATTAGCTTTTCATAGATGTAATAAGTAACTCTCTATTATAAAAATAACCGCTTTAAATATGTTTATTAATGACATGTTTTAATAATATTTATTTTATTTTATTAATAGCGTTTTTATTACTTTAATTTCTAAAGATTTCTAAAATCTTCTACAAAGTAAAAAATAAAACTTTAAAATATAAGCTAAAAGATCTTCAGCACAAATATAGCGGGAAAAGGGTTTATTGGGAAAAGATACGTAATTAAAATGAAATAGAATTAATGTAATTACCGTGAATCCGGATTTAATATTATTAATCTTTATAATAATTTTAAATATAAACTAATAGTATAAATCCATCCGTGCTACAACCTATTTCTTACTAAAATCTACGATTTTCAACTTAATATAATAATTCGTATAAAAATAGTAAAAATGTCGGCGTTGTATATTTATAAGAATTATTACAGGGATCATAGATATTTACTACTTATCCTTATTTAGATAAGATCCCTCGCGAATAGCAAATTGGATATTAACTGGTAAGTTTAATTTCCATGGCAAACATCCTAAATTCAACGAAATAATAGTTACATTAAGCTTTAAATAGCGATAATTGTCAAGGTTCTAGTGAAACTTATAGGGTTGTATAAAATATAATACTTTTAAGTAAATCTACGTATTTCTAAAATCTTTTGTTACTGTATAATCACTTTCTTATAATAATACAATCGAGGTAAACATGGTATGTTTTGGTAAGATAGAGGTGAGCGAACGGAGTTAATTAATTTATAAGTGCATCATAAAAGCAAACAAAAAGTATTTAAAATATAGTTATAATTATACGACATGAGATTTTAATATAAAATGAGTAAGTATGTTTTAAGAGAATTAATAAAATATATTAAAAGGGTAAAATTCTTAAAAGGAATATGTAAAGATATAACGTATAATAATAGTATAATATACGTAATATTTTTCGAATTTAATTAAATAAATATTTTAATAATTGCTAAAAACAATGATTTTATTTTGTTTTTATAGGCGTTTAAATATATTATAGAAATGTTAAGCTTGTTTTAAAATTAAATTATCTACTAACTAATTACTACAATTTGCATTAATGTCTATCTAAACTGAAATTAAATATTAAAATAGTTCTTTTTTTAAAAAGGAATTACCTAAACAGAAAATTAAACGCCTTTAATTAATGATTTATATAATTATATCTAATTTTACTTTTTAGTACTATTATTTAGAATCTTCGTATTTCAATATTTATAATCTTTATATTACATACTCTTAAAACCTTTATATAAACGTCAGCTTTAGTAATGTTTTAAATATTATTTATTATAATATCTTATTATATAAATATAAGCTAAATAGCTTTTTGTTTTTGATTAAATCATTTATAATAAATACGCAATATCTGTATTAATTAATGTTTCGAATTAACGTAACTTAAACTTTTTTTATTTTTTAATATATTAAAACCTGACAAAAAGCATTTACGTATTTAAATTAGAAATTCGGTAAATGATTTATTTCTCTTCGGCGGCTGTAATTCTCGCAAATTAATCCTAATACTGGTTCGAAAAGTTATATAGTTGTATTAATTTTTTAAAGTAATATCGGAAACGTTATGCATCTTATAAAAACTTTTATAATGAAAAGTAATAGTTTCTTTTAAATTAAAACTTGAAGTTTATTTTCGCTTTCAAGATGAAATATTTTATATTATTATTATTAGAAATGAATAGGTTATCTTACAAAGTTAAAATAATTAAAAAAAAAACTAAACGGCAAATACATATAAAGAGGAAATTAATATAAAACTTTAATATTAAATTAATTCGAACTATTTTTATTACCCTTATACATTATAATTTAAATAGCGTTTATTTTATAAAAAAACTATATATTAAAATAAAGCCTAACTGACAAGATAGTTACCGTTAACGTCTCGCATAAGTAAGCAAGTCTGATAAGCAAGCGAATCATATCTTTTAAATTTATAATCTTCTAGCTTTAATAATAAATTTTTTAACATTATTAACATAAAGCATCTTCTAAAAATGGTTAAAGATAAACTTAATTATTTAAGTTTAAAAAACGAAACTCGAAACTGAATTTTAAAAAACTATATTTTATATATAACGTCCCCGAATTTAGTTTAAAAGCCTAATATTACGAACGATACACCCGAACCGATACTATCTTCAATTCGCGAAAACTAACGCTGTTCGAAAAGAAAGTTAATTCTTAATCAAATTCTTAATTTAATTCTATAAACGTTTCCTATTCGGCTTTAATACGTTAAAATATATCCAATTTATATTTTATTTAACGGATCGTAATACGCGTTACAATTAAAAATGTATTCAATTTTATTAATGAATAATAAAAACTTAAAACGTGTTTAAATTAAAAAATCGATGGTTAGAAAGTTTTCTACGAAAATTCAGATATACTTTATAATGCATTCGAATTTATTCGCATCATAGTTATAAAATACGGCATTACCAAAAAGACTTTTACAATTTTGACGAAACGGGCTTTTTAAGGAAGCTTTTTATAATATCGGGCATAATAATTTCAAATATTAAAAGATATAAAGAACTTAAATAAAGATAAAAGAAAATCAGAAAATAAGTTATACTTATATAAGTTATTAATTTGTAAAATTAAACTTCATTAATATTTATTTTTTCTACTGGAAAACTTATTTTAAATTCTTTTTTAGCAATATTCATTATTTATTACTCGATTAAAGATTTAATATAAATTTTAATAATTAAATAACACGCAAATTAAATTTAAAATATATTTAAATTTTAATGAATATACGTAAACGTATACAAAAGCATTAAAACCTTTCCTTATTTTTAACGGTTATGATAGTATTATTTAATTAAATTCAAAAGATATTATATAAATATCAGCATTATTACGTTTTATATACCTGCTTATTTTTTTATCAACTTCAACTTTTTAACGTATCTTACATTTTTGTTTTAAAACGCGCTTATAGGTTATATATTAAAATTTAATACCACTTTACTATATTTATATCGCAAAAAAACTAATCTGTTTCGGTTTTTATAACGCGTTTAAAACCATCATATCATCCGATAATATTAAATCTGACATTCAAAAAAATCCCCTTATTTTATTCGATTTTAATAACGCTTTATCCGATTTAAAATTTTCTTTGGCTACACTTATGCCGACCGTCTAGTCGTTTACCTTCGTTAATTTTATTTCGCCGCCCGTAAAACCATTAAAAAAATAGTGGTAAAATAATAAAGTAGAACCGTTATTTATAAAAAAAGAATTAAAAGTTTTAAAGGGACCTTATTAACAAAAATAATTAAATCGGTTAGTTTTATAATAAAAGGTTATATATTACTTTTATATAAAACTTTTTTATTTTAAAACGAAGTCATTTAATTACGCGAGACGACTTATATTTTAAATTAACGTTAAAAAACCAAAAATAAACGTCTTCAAACTGAAAAATATTTACTAAATTAAAATGATAAAATACTTTTTCCGAAAAGGAAAAAAGGGGTAAAATGCAATTCATAACGGCTAAAGGTAATTGTCCTAAAAGAGTTAAAACGAAGGAACGGAAATATAACCTTTATAGCAAGCCCGGACATAATACGCGTAACTATAAAAGAGCTATAATTACGTTTAATAAAAAAGATTCCGATTAGTTTTAATCGGTTTAATATGTTAGGGTTTAATAATTTAAGCTTGTTATTACAAGATGCTAAATAACAGCTTGCTTATTTGCCTAGCTCGCTTGCTTACCCGAGACGTTATATAAAAAGAATATAAAACACATGAATACAAATTTAATTATTTTTAAATATGATCTTTGGTTTTACGACGAAAGTATTCCTAAAACGGTTAAAACAAATATTTTCATAATCGTTATATATAGTAGAATAAAAATAATCTTTAAAAACTTTCGTTTAAATCTTTATTATTTTTTGTAGTTAAAAAAATCGATTTTGCTCAACAATTATAATTACGCTTTTTATAACAGCAAAATAATTATGTTTTATTTATTTTTTTAAAGTTTTAATTGAAAATTTAAATGTTTTTATAGAAATAATATCCGTATTTCTTTATAAATATTCATATTAACGGTTAAATTATTACTCTTTTTATTTTTCGAATTAATCTTTTGCTTTTAAATCTTTTATTCGAATTATTTTTACCTTTTATAATTCTCTTAATTTAACTCGTAACAATTATTATACCCCTACGGCCCGTAATTTACTTACGCAGTCAACCTCTACATTGTTTTTAATTAAAAGGTTTTTTTAGTAAATTACTTTTTTTATATTGTATAATATATATATATATATATATTCTCGCGTAATTCGGATACGTTTATTTAATATTATTACGGTAATCGTTAGTTTCATATGCATTGCGTACGATCCAAATAATTATATAATTATTATAATATATTTTTAACACGTTAATATTTCATTATTTAAACTTTTAACGTCCTTTTTATGTTTATAAAACATCGTAAAATCGTACACTAATTAAACGGTAAAAATAGTTAAATAAATTAAAATCTTAAAAAGCTTTAAAGTTATTATTAAGCGAAGGAAATTCTAGAGCTATCGGGTATGTCGGGTGTATGTCGTGGTGGGTAAGACGGTCACTATCCCAACCCTTGGATTTGGGTGGGTGCTAATAGTTAAGTGGACCCCAGCCCCCCCTGTGGAGACATCGGACTGACTGCCTGAATAGGGAAGGTCGGGGAGGAATAAAGCCCCTACATACAGTTCTTTACACAAGCTTGGAATCTATGGATTTGATTCGTCAAGTGTGGATGGAGCACTATGACCCCTGTCAATAACGGGATATGCACGGGAATCCATCTCGGAAGCGAACATGATCCCTAAATTCCAGCCCCAGTCGTTGTACAACATACATTGAGTACGTAGACTTGTCTACACCTTGCTAGTTAGGGTAGTGCCCCCGTCAATGACAAGCCCGCACCCAGTGATGAAGCTTGACCGGGGACTGCATAGGAACATGACTGCATCAGCTATCTCCTCTGGTGTAGCCATGCGGCGCATGGGCACGGCGTTCTCGATCATCTTTTCAAGTCCGGGCACCGTGTCAATAGCCTGGCGTACCATCGGGGTATCCACCCAAGAGGGGCAGACAGAGTTCACACGAATATTGTGAACCGCATTGTCCAGTGCTGTATCAAATCAACTTCAACTCTCAACGACGAATCTTGTGCGGCGAACCTGAATTCTTGGCAATCCCTAGCACGGCATGCTTCGATGTGGTGTACTGCACCATGCCAGGGGTAGAGACGAAAGATGACGCCGATCCCATCAACACAATGACTCCCCGCGTATCCCCTCGTGGAAGAGCCCCTTCCACTCTTTGGGTGACCGGCAGCGGGTCCTGTGCCATCATGATAGCCGATGCGGCGCGGGTGGCGAGCAAGGTTCCCGTCACATTGATGTCCATAAACCTTCTGAACTCGGCCGCATCTGCCTCGGCGACTTGGGCGGCCTTCTGCACCCCGATCTGTTCTACCACGTCAGCACGGCCAGAAAGCATTGGGATGACAGCTACTCACGCCAGCACAATTAATGAAGTAATCCAAGCGACGGAATGCATGGGTGTAACGCTGCAGAAGTTGATCGATACTCTGTTCAGAGGTGACATCCACCTCGGCCGCCTCCACGTGCATGTCGGGGTTCGCAATACGGGCTTCGAGTGCAACCTTGTTGGCTGCCTCGGCGTTGATGTCAGCGATCATGACGCCCGCGGCCCCTTCGCGAGCAAGAGCCAGGGCGCAAGCCCGCCCAATGCCACTTCCTGTCCTAATATCAGCTCTTACGGCAGCAGGCACTTAGGGTCGTGACTCATAGCATACCTCCACCAATGACAAGTCCATCTCCCCTGATATCCATTCCTTCGAATGTCGTAGGGATATGCGGTCTGCAGTGCACTGGGCTCAGATGGGACAACGAACCACAACAAGCAATGTGTATGCTGGGTTGCTGTGAAGTTTCGGACCCATAACACCAGCCCAACGACAAGTCTTAAGTACACGCACGCTTCTTAGGATTAGTCTGACTATTGATAGGATGACATGGGAGATAGTGCTGAAGGATTGTCTGGCACGGGTTCCAAAATTCTCGGTGAATCGGGTATTCCGGCTCGTCTCTACTATCGCTGAGTAATGTTCTTTCCAACTCCGATGTCTGTGGGAGATCGTTATGCTGACGTCCTCAAATGTTTGCTGCAAATCGGCAATATTTACCCGTTCCATAGGATTATTCTTTGATCGCAGTAGGTAAATCAAAAGCTCTGCACACATAATTGTACTTACACTTCTTCTATTTCACGGTTGCCAGGTTCGAAACTTAGTGAACCCACTTCCGTGATCTTACTCTTTTATGTACTTCCCTGTATATTCGGGTTAGAAGAATACACATCGAACAAACATGGGGGAGAACATCAACGCTCCATCTCAGCCAAATGACCTGGCCTCAATGAAAGCGGCGGAAGGACCACCGGCTGTAGACCATACCAACATATTTCGCAGCCAACCTCACTCACACCAGACTCCCATCCGCATCATACAGATTGGTGCGGGTGCTGCCGGCCTGCTGACTGCGTTCAAAGCACAGAAAAATTTGGAAAACTTTCAATTGGTAGTGTATGAGAAGTGAGTTATAGTGCCATATTCAACAGTCAAAAGGAGTTGCATAATGCTAACGTCAGAGTCTTAGAAATTCATCTGTCGGTGGAACCTGGGTCGAGAACAAGTACCCTGGCTGTGCATGTGACGTTCCTGCACATTCTTACACTTTCTCATTCGAGGCCAACCCAAATTGGTCTGGTTTCTATGTCGGCGCGGAAGAGATCCGCCAGTATATGGAGAACTTCGCTGATAAGTACGATCTTCGCCGCTTCATGTGTTTCAACACTACTGTTCTAAGCACCGAATGGGATGAGACCGCCGGAGAATGTAAGACATTCCCCCCGCCCCCCGGGCCTCATCTGACATTGAGCACCAAGGGATCGTCGACCTGCAGCGGGCCGACGGTACCAAGTTTGTTGATCGTTGCAACGTAATCATTAACGGCTCCGGACCATTGAATAAGTGGAAGTGTATGTTCACTGATTCGGGAACCATGCTGGTGACTCACGCTCTAGCTAGGGCCAATGATTCCGGGACGGACGAGCTTCAAGGGCCAGATATGCCATTCTTCAAACTGGGATCCCAATATCGATTGGACCAACAAGAATGTTGGTGTCATTGGCTGTGGTGCCAGCGGAGTGCAGGTGACTCCACCTTTAACCAAAGGTGAGTGAAGTCAACTTCGAAACCAATCCAAGTAGTCACCTCTTGCTGACCGGGAGTTTTAATAGGCTCCAAGTCTTTGACTCTGTTCGCCCGCTCGATTCAGTGGATCACTCCGCCGCTGGGGTACCAAGAAGTGCGCGTGCCTGGCGTAGCAGATAACGAGGCCTCGGAGCTGACAGGGAGCGCTGGGAAACACAGGTACACCGAAGCCGAAAAGAAGGCATTGCTCAACAACCCGGTAGACTTTCTGCAGTATCGGAAGAATGTGGACCAAATACTCCAGCGCTGGTTCAGCATTTTCCTTCGCAACTCCCCCGAGCGTGATATGGCGGTAAAGGCAATGAGCGAGAGTATTCGCGCTCGGTTCGGTCCTGACTATGCCGAGTTGGCAGAGCATTTTGTGCCCAACTTCTCCCCTGGCTGTCGCCGCAATACGGTATGAAACAATGTGCACAAGGCTTGTGCGTTGCAATATTGACGTGTTAAATTTAGCCCGGTGAAGGTTTCATAGAAGCGATTACACAGAAACGTGAGTATAACCGACTGTCGATGTCCTTCAGCCCACTGACAGGTCAATCCAGATGTTACTGTCATCAAAGACGAAATCGAGACCTTTACCGAGGATGGTATAATGACTAAAGACGGCCGCAGATTTCCCCTGGACTTGATTGTTTGCGCAACCGGTTTTGACGTCGCCTACACACCTCACTTGTAAGTTACAAAGTCACATCGTAAGAATTATAGCTCATTCTTTTCTAGCCGAGTCAAAGGTATCGATGGGAAGTTGCTCCGTGAGGCATGGGCAAAGGTAGAGTTCGAAGTAGCGAGCAACGAATGTTTAGTCAACTGACTGTTTACAGAACCCCCAAATCTATCTGACCATGGCAACACCTGGATTCCCGAACTTCTTCCATATTGGAGGCCCCACCGGAAACTGGGGTTCAGGATGTATTCTGGCTTCGGTGAGACCTATTTTTCTAGTGTAATACCAATTAACTGACAGTCCGGCCTAGCACGAGACACAAGTTGACTACGCCATCCAGGCGTGTCAGAAGATTTCGTCCGAGCGCCTACACTCCATAGTTCCCAAGGTTGAGCCTACAAGACAGTACATGGAGTTCTCAGCGGCATGGCACAAAGAGTTTAGTGTGTGGGCCGAGGGTTGTCGTTCATGGTACAAGAACCACTGCCGTGATGGCGGGGAGGTCATGTTGTGGTGCGGAAGCATGCTTCATATGATGAAGACACTGCGTTCGCCGCGATGGGAGGACTACGAAATTATGAGACGGGATGGCGGCAGTGGGGGGGGTAACATGTGGGCGTTCCTAGGGCTTGGTAAAACGCAGCTCGAACTCGAGGCCGAAAGGGGCCTAGAGGTCGACCTCAGCCCATTCATTCGATTGAACGATTACGAGACATACACGATCGCTTAGGTAGTTGAAATTGGTATCGCTTCTCTTATGTGGAAGGAATTACCCCCAAAGATCAAATATGTTGTCTGCTAAATTCATATATCTATCTATACCTCACATGTGTCAAGTGGTGAACTTTATCAATCATTTTCAACTTCTGTTCCAAGAAAGATGAAAACTATGATTCTTAACTTGAATCAGCTGTGTATCATATTTAGTATTAAATACGAGTAATAGAAATTAATTGTCACGCTTCTAGAAGCGCGACTGATGACCACCTAGTCTCGGAATATCACCATGAGCTTTATTCTTAAACGTAGATAGACAAATCAGTCTGGTGGTGTCCCCATGGTTCAGTCCTCCAGCCGTGACATTAATGTCTGATTCCAAATTACGAACTGAAAGTAAAATGCTGAATAAAGACTGATGAGGTACAAGACAGTCTTTGCGTGATCCGTTATGGCGTACTCTCATTTCGAATCAGAGTGTCGGGGCCCCATTTAGCTTTTAAATCATACACCTTTTTTTTGTATACGCTTTTTCAGAACGTTTAAAACCTTTTAATAATAACATAATAATAGCTATAATAATGGGAAACGAAACTTTCGTAATTATTTTTAAAATGAAAACTTATTATTAATAATCCTTTTAAATAATTCGATTTATATTTCACGTTCCGTATTATAAAAATTTAATTAACTTAATTATTTTTTTAAATTACCTGATCGTACGCGTTTTTCAGAAAAATTAATTCGAATCGACGAAATTACGAACGAATATTTCGAAATATTTTCCCAGGCTGGCCTTACGATAATTCCGAAAAGAATTTGTAAGCCGTTTACGAAAATGGTGAACGCTGTCGAAAAACGCCGAATTACTTTTTTTAACGCCCGGGTTAATAACACCTAAAAAGCATTTATTGATAAACGATTAATTATTATAAAAACGGTTTCGAAAAATAAAAAATAAAGGTAAGTAATAAATAATGCTTTTCAAAATTAAAATTATTACGGATATAAAAAGGAATATAAAACAAGCCCTAAGAATTACGTATAATAAACTTTTTAAAAATAAAACTTTTTAAAACCAACTTTCGAAAATAAAAATTTTCGGAACGAACCTTCCGAAAATAAAACATTCCGAAAAAAGCTATCCGAAGATAAAGCCTTCCGAAACGAACTTTCCGAAATTACCTTTTCCGAAAACGAAACCGCGTTAAATAAAGATATTTTAGTTAAAACGTTTAAACCGAAACTTTGAAATATATATATATAATATCTTAATATTATTAAAATTATTAATAACTGTAAAGGTTTAAAGAAGTTTTTTAATAAACTACGAAACGCTATTTAAATTATTAATTCGTAAAACTCTAAAACATATATTAATAATTATTATATTAAAATATATAAAACGTTTTCGTTTAATTTTCTTAATTCACGCGCTATTAATTACATTTACGACAAATTATTAAACGAATATAAATATAATTTTCGGTATAGCTTTATTTAAATTAAAGAAATTTACGTAACGTTATAAATTTAGTTGTAACATTATATTATAACTTTTTAAAAAGTTATTATAGAATACTTTCGGGGTTAAGACATTTATTAACGTTATTATTAATAATATAAAATGTAATAAAAAACCCTTTTTTAAATTTTACATATAATTTAATATTCAATTAAAAAATCTTAACGTTAGTTTTATGTTAACTTTAAAAATTTTAATAATATAATAAACCGAAATTCTTTTAAATATAATATAAACAGTTTTTATTACGAAAGAATAACTTTTATAATAGTTAATCCCTATTAGAAATAATTTATTTATTAAACTTTTCCAATACCGTAACGTTATAAACGTGATAAAAAAATTATGGTTATAATTTTAAAACTCTGTTTCGGTAACCTTTATAATAATTCGAAGACTTATTACGAAATATCCGTTTGTAAATATTTTCGATATATAAACTAAATTTAATAAAAACTTTAAACTTTATAAAATATAATTAAATAAATTTAAATAAAAAACTAAACAATTTTCGAAGTTATAAAAACGTTGATTGTTAAATATATTAAATTAAACACGGTATTTATTATTATAATATAATATTTTTATAATTCGTTCGTTAATATAACGATATTCCCCGATATAATGTTATATAAAAACGTTTTCGATTAAGTTATATAACGAACTTTATAAAAAGAATACGGCGGATACGGAATTCGAAAACGTTAAAAAATAATACAAAATAAACTAATGCTTAAAAGTTTCAGAAATTAAACGTTTAAAACGTTAAAATAATAATAATAATAATAACGTCCTACATTACTTCTTCGGACATACCACTACTCCAGACAATCTTTGACACATTTTAAGCACTCAACTTCAATTATCCATTTCTTAACACCAATAACATAAAGCGGCTTACAAAAGAAGCGAAAATAAACCTAGCCATTTAAGCTAAGAAACAAAACCCGAAACTTAGTTATAAGACACTTGGTTCTATATATACTATCGCCCACACTACTTTGCATAAACGATATACATCTTCGCATAGCGACTATATACCCAAATTACGAAAATTGACTCCTACCGAAGAAAAATCGATTGTCGACCGTATCCTCGACCTAAATTCGCGAACATTTCCTGTCCGGCTTTAATACGTTAAAGATATGGCCGATTTGCTACTTGCTTAGCGCGTCGCAAAAGGCGTCGGGATTAATTGGGCGTCGAGATTTGTTAAACGGCAAAAAAAGCTTCAAACGTATTTAAATCGGAAAATCGATTATCAAAAAATATTATGCGAAAATCTAAAAACGTTTCGCAAGTAATTCGAGCTTGTTCGGGTTACAATCGCAAAGTACGGTAACGCAAAAAAGGATATTTACAACTTCAACGAAACGGGCTTTTTAATAAAACTTTTTATAATATCGGGTACGGTAATTACAAATGTTAAAAAACGTAGAAAACCTAAATAAGCGCAATAAGGTAACCGGAAATAAGTAATAATTATACAAACTGTTAATTCGTAAAATTAAGCTATACCTTTATTCATTATTTTGGCAGGGAAAAATCACCTTAATTTATGATATCGAAAATACCAATTATTATCCGATTAAAAGCTCGGTACAAATTATAATAGTTAAACAATAAACGAATTAAATTTAAAATGGATTTAACATTTTAATAAACATATACGAACGCGTACGAAAAAAACTAAACGTCTCCTTATCCTCGACAGCTACGAAAACCATTATTCGATCGAATTCGAAAAATACTACGCGAATAATAGCATTATTACTTTTTACATACCCGCATATTCCCCTTATCGGCTTTAACCTTTTAACGTATCCTGCTTTTTTATTTTAAAACGCGCCTATTCGCTGTACATCGAAAATTTAATACGACGCTACCATACCTATATCGCGAAAGAAGATTTCCTTATTAACTTCTATAACGCGTTTAAAGCTACCATGACGTCCGATAATATCAAATCCGGCTTTCAAAAAGCTGGACTTGTTCCATTCGATCCTAATAACGTCCTTGTTACGGTACGAGAACAAGAGCGTAGCCGCGACACCACTAAAAGTGGAACGTTGTCAGCTCGAGCACTGACCGCCTTGTTCTGCCCTATATACCTACTAGGTGCCACTTAGTACCGTGACAGTCCTATCCGACTTGGAAACTCTTCCAGTTATACTTACACCGACGGTCTCCCCTCTTACTTCTACTGGTTTTATTTCCCCGTCCGCGAAAACCCCTACAAATATCCGTAAAGCAACAAAACAAGAACGTTACTTGTAGAAAAAGATCAAAAATTATCAGGGTAACTCGTTAACAAAAATAATTAAATCGGTTAATCTTATAACAAAAGGTTATATATTACTTTTATATAAAGCCGCTTTATTGCGGGAAAAAAACGTCTAATCACGCGAAACGAACTACATCTTAAGCAAACGTCGGAGAACTAAAAATAAACGTTTCCAAAAAAAAAAAAGGAATACTTATTATACAAAAAGGACAAGCTTTTCTGGCCGAAAAGAAGAAAAATAATGAAAAAATGCAGTTAACAGCGGCTAAAGGTAATCGTCACAAAATGGTTAAAACGAAGGAACGGAAATGTGGCGTCTACGGTAAGCCCGGACATAATACGCGCATTTATAAAAAAAAGCTATAAATACGTCTAGCGAAAAAGAATCCGATTAGTTAAAATTAATTTAATACGTTGTGGTTGCTTAACTTGAATTTGTTATCGCGAGGTGCCAAAAACTGTCCGGAGTAGTGGTATGTCCGGAGAAGTGGTGTGGGACGTTAATAATAATAATATATATAATTATTCCGAAAAACGTTTTTAAATATAACAATTAATAGGTTTTAATGAATAAATAAAACCTTTTAATAAAATATATTATATAATAAAATTATTTCATTACTCGAACGTTTTGGAGATTTTCGGATTTAACAATTACGATTAGCAAATATAACGATTAATAATAATTACCATTTATATTATATAATGTAGCCTAAACGTATAATAATGTTTTCGATTTATTTATTCGTAAGCTTTCGCTTTTTATGTTTTAACATACGAATATTAATAAATTATTTTAAAACGCATATAAAAATTTATAATAATTTAAAACGATAATATAAAGAAGGTAAAATATTTATATAACGCCTTACGCGATAATAATAATACTTTTTAATAAATCCGCCATTTTTTAAAGAATAATTTATATTTTAAAAATTAAATATAGCTTTTTTAACCTCTTTAAATTATATATTACGTCGTACATATAAAATGCTTTTAAATTATATAACATTTCCAAAACCTTATAGAATATTCTATTCGTAATTGAATAAATTATTTCGTAAAAATAATAATTAAAAATACACATTTCTTACGTTATATTATTATTATTAATTAAAAAAGTATTCATTACATTATAGAAAATTTAAAATTTTAAATCGTACATAATGTAATAAAAAGCGTTTATTTTTAATTCATGCTTTTTTAATAACATATATGAAAAAACGAAATATCTGTTAATACAAACCCTTTTATCTATTAAATAGTAATACACTTTTCTTAATTAAGAAAATCTAAAAATAATTCTGTTTATTAAATCTTATTATTTAATAAAAAAAACTATAATAATATAACGGACATTAATATTTAAAACTTTTTATAGTAATATATTATTAATACCTTAGTTCTTTTATAATTCTTTTAAGTTTTAAGCTGTTCTAAGATTTATATACGTAATAAAATAATTATCCGAAATTTAACATTATTACAGCCTTAAACTTTCGGATAATTCAAAAAATGATAAAAAATACGATAAATAGTATAATTAATATTTTAAAATAACCCTTAATTCTTTTCGTTTATAATTTAATTTATTTATAATATTTCGCAAGAATAACTCTAATTAATAGTTATTAAAACCCCGCTAAATATATATTTAACGTAACAATAAATATATGTTTTAAAGTTACCGTACAAAACATTTATAAAGTTGAAAATAAAGGAATAAAAATAAAAATATTAAATTTAATTTCAACTTTTTAATATATTGTATATATCGTATTAAACTAATAAAGGTTAGCGTTATTTATTGTTAATATAAAATGAAGGTTTTATTATTAATTATTTTTAATATATAAAAATATTTAATAACCCGTTAATTATAATTACCGGCAATATATTAAAATAACGGCTTATTTTTAAATCTTTTCGTATAAATAAAATAAAACTTTTTATAACGGCTAAGGGGTTTAGCCAACTATTAAACCTAGTCGTACCGTTTATGTTAGCAGTAGTGTCGTAGGAAACAGGGTAATGAGGAATATAATAGTTACATTTGGTAATATCGGATTGTTAAAGGTAATCTGGATAACCAAGTTATATTATAAGCTGCTGATTTATCTAAACTATGGTAATAATAAGCGTATATATCTTCGCCTTAGCTTAAAAAGCTTAAACGGCTTAAACTTCTTTTTTAGCTAAGTCCTTTTAAGTTCCCTTAACTCTTTTTATAACTTAACTAGCTTAAGGTTCTTAGATTAATAAGGGCTGTTAAATTCTTTAAGCCAGTTACGTAATATTTAAGCTTGGGTTAGAGTTGACTTCTTAAAGGTCCGACTGTTTGTGTTACAGGTAAGATCGCTAAGTTATAATACGATTTCTTCTCTTTAAGATTTTTACCCTTAAAAATTAATTCTTTGTTTATTAATTTTAATAAGTAACCTTTCTTTTTTTATACCTATTATGTCGAGTCTAATTAAATAACGTTGTTTTCGTTAACGTATTAACGTTTTCGTTTTTTCAAAACGGATTAAACGCTTTAGTTTTACCACATCGTCGAACTTCTTTTATTTCCGTTATAGATCTAAAAATAAGACCTGCAAGGCGTATTATGGTTCTGGAAAGTGTACGCGTTATACCGAACACAGGAGCTTTTGTAACTTATTTAATCCCTTTAAATTCGAATATAAAAAGCTTATCGTAAAAGAGGATCGTTTAAAGTTAGCAGAATACGTTGCTAAGAAGGAATTGCTTAAAATGCAATAACATTTATCTGAATTATTTAGCCGTTTAAACCGTTTGCGTAAATAAAAAAAGCTTTTTCGCTTTCGTAGCGTCGAGATGCTCCGTCTTGGAGTTTAGGATGCGGAGGTTATGGAAAAATTTGAACGTTTAGAAAAAAAGCAAGAATAATTAAAGGCGGCGGTCGCCGCGGTTACGTTAGGTTAGATCGCGGACCCGGTCGATGAATTTAAGTCTATTAATTGATCGATTATTAACCAAGGCGAGCCTATCGTTATTGGTGAAAATTCTTAATAAGCGCCAGGCGTTTATAAGATTTTTAATGCGTTCCTAGGTGTTTTCGAAATTTAGGTAGTTCTTTTATTTTATTAGTTACTTGGTAAATCTATTTTTCTTGCCGGTATCCATAATTCTTTCTGCGTCGTATATCGATACATTTTCCTTTATTTCTTTTTTATATCTTATATTAACCTTAATAGTATCCGTTGCTAATTTAAGTAAGAAAACGTAAAAGATTGGATAAAGTTTGATTTTTAGTAGTAGTTTTAATTAGTAGTTACTTTTTAAGATTCTCTTGGTAATCTTATACCAGCCGATATATTTAAAATCTTTTTTTTATTTAATCGTTTAGTTTAGATGTTTTTGGTGGCTAGGGAAACCATTTTTCCTTTTTCGAAAGTTGGTCTTTTAAACTTTTTTGGTTGTAGTACTTTTTTATTTGGTCGCGTACGAATTCAAGTTTTGTTTTTATTTTTGCATGCAATTACTTGAGTTGTTTTAATGTAAGAATTACTTTAACGTTAATAGATTTTTCGCGTATATTTTTATAAATCTTTAGTATAAAACCAAAGTTAGCATTTACTGGAGTTATTTTAGTATTTTTATAGTAACTGGTATTATAAGTTAGTTAGTAATAGGTAGCTTTTAAACCTAATCGTTTTATTCGTAGTTAATATAGCATCGTAGGTAAGTTTTTAATATTTGGTTAATTCTTTTTATTTGTTTATCCGTTTAAGATTTAAATGCGTTAAATAATTTATGATTTAAGTTCAATTACGCTATAAATCCTTGTTAAAACTTTAAGGTAAATATCGTTCTTTTGTATAAAATGATTTCCGTTAATAATTCTTATACTTTTAAGATATGTTTTAAAAAGATGTATATTATTTATTTTGTGTCCGTATCTTTATTGTATGGTAAAAAAATAGGAAAATTCAATGAATCGATTAACGATTACAAAAATACTGCCATAATGTATGCTCGTAGCTGGGCTTTTTACTAATGGAAGTTTAGTAATAAAGTCGAGAGTGATTAAATCTTATGGTCGTTTTGCGATTGGTAATAGTTGTAGTTCTCCGTATGGTTTATGTCGTCGAGCCTTTGCCTTATTGTATATATGGTATTATTATTATACTTTTTTTTTTAATTTTATTTTAGGAAAGTAATAGATACCTTATAATAGTTTTAAGGTTTTATAGATTTTTAGGTGTTTATCTAGTTAATGTTCGTGTATATTTGGTACTAATATTTTTTGGTATTCTTTTAAGATTTATATCTTTTTTATTCTTTTATTCTTAAGTAGGTTGTCGTTGTATTCCTGGATTTTCTAGTGTAAATTAAGGAGTGTTACTTTAATCGTTACTATTTGTTGTAATCGTAAATATCCCTTTAGCGTAATGTCGAAGATTTGGTAATTAATTTTGATTCCCTTTTTTTCGAAGTTTGGTTTGCGATTAAATGCATTTATTTTACCGTTCTTTAATCCTTTTTGGTTGATAATAACGAAGTCGTATTTTGCTAAGTTTTCGGCGTAGCGTAATTGTCGTCCTGTAAGTTTTCTAGTAGTAATAAAACGGGTAAAGCTCTTATAGTTTATATATATCTTAATTTAGTAAAGGTTTTCCTTAAGGTAATATCTAGATTTTCGAAACGCTTTCATAATGGCCATAAATTCTTTATTAAAAATGCTATAATTTAACTTTGCTCCCTTTAATTTGTAGGAATGAAAGGTAATAAGGTATAGGTTATTTTAATTATCGCGGCATCCAGCTATTACGTTTAAAGCGTAATCCGAAACGTCGGTTTTAAGCTTAACTAGGCGGTTCGGATCGTGTATAATTAATATTAGCTCGTTAGTAATCGCATCCTTAATCTCTTAAAAGGTTATTTCCGTTTTGGCTATTTAGAAAAGTTTGTTTCCTTTTTTCGTTAAGTTTAATAATAGCGTAATTATTTTAATAAAACATCGAATAAACTTTTTATAATAATTAAAAAATTCGAAAAATGCTTGTATTCTTTTAACTATAATAAATATTTCCTATTTTTATACCGTAGTATTTTTTAAGGTTTATTTTAATATATCCTGGGGTGATAATATATCCTAGAGACTTTACTTCTTGTGTATAGAATTAACTTTTCTTTATATTAATTAGTAAGTTGACATTATATATGGCTTTGAGAACTATATGAACGTATCTTATATGCTTCTTTTTGTTTCTCGAGTAAATGAGAATGTCGTCGAGGTAACAAATAACGAAGATATCCAGATACTATCTGAGTACATGGTTAACTATTCACTAAAAGGTTGCTGGTACGTTCGTAAGTCCGAAAGGCATAACGAGGTATTCGAAAAGTCCGTACTTTATTCTAATGGCTATTTTCTATTTATGTCCTAGTTTAATGCGAATTTAATTGTATCTTTTTTAAGATTTAAGCTTATAAACCAGGTTATTCCGTAAAGGCGATCTTTTATCTTCCTGGTTAGGGGTAACGGTATTTTATCTTTAACTATGATATTATTTAGTTATTTGTAATCGATAATTAGGCGTAACTTTTCGCTCTTTTTTAGTATAAAGAATATGAGATATTCGGCTAACGAACTGGAGCGTTATATATGGCCTTTTTTAACTTTATTTTTTAGGTATTTACGTAGCGTTTATAATTCGGTTTCGTTAAACTTATAAATCGGATAGAATTTAGTTAATATTCCTTTCTTAAGGATTATCTTATAGTCTTATTCGTTATGTTCTGGTAATTTCGTTTTAAGTTTTTTTCGAAACAGCCGTTTGTATTTGTAGTATTATAGGAGTATATTAACTATTGTTTCTGACTTTAGGGGCTGATATTATAGGTAATCGTTTATTTTTCGCAACTTCGTTCTGATGGTAGCGATAATGCGCCGTATTTTTCTGTAATGCCTTTGTTCTTTTTTGTATTTTGTTCCTGTAGATGGTAAGGTTTTTATCATATTCTTATACCTGCATTCGTTACCATCTTCGATTAACTGTTAAGATCTTTTTATATCTTACTTTTTTTTATCGAAGGAGTATAAAGTAAACTTTACCTAGCTAGTTACCTAATCGATTAAAGGGTTGTATTAGTATAGCTATGGTTTTCCGAGGATTATATCGTAATTCATTATCGGAACGATACCGAAGTTTGTTATCTGGTTTCGTTTTTTAATAAAGACCTCGAAGTAATTAATCTTACGGGTAATCTTTCCGTTATCGTCAGTAAATACTTAACTTTTTGCGTTCTCGACGATATAAGGTTCCATATTTTCCTTTTATAGTAATCGGAATCGGTTAATAATATTCGGTATAATATAATTACTTTTTATTATTCTGTAATCTATAAATGCGGTAAACTAATATGTCTTAATTCGTACTTACAAGGTAATAAGGTCGTTTTCGGCTTTTATCATCGCGTTTAAAGTCTTTTTAAGAAGCTTTTATTAGCTTTTTCCGGGTCTTATTATCTTGCGGCTTTTTTATAGGTAGCGTTCGTCTTTTAATTCGTCTTTTAACGTTTTAATACGTTCTTAATTTTATTAATTAAGAGCTTGTAATTATTTTAACTGTCCTTCCTATCGACGTAAGGTAATCTCGAGTAGGAGGATTTGTGTCTTAAAATCTTCTTTGTTAATGTACTTTGGTTCGGGGTTTTTTTATCCCTTTTATCATATTTGGAACTTGGTATTATATTATCTTATGTTCTTATTTCGTTCTTAAATATTTTCTTAGATTTATCGTCGTTTATTTAAGTTTTTTTCATAAAGGTTAATCGGAAGTTTAAGTTCTTAATTACCTTCAAAGATGCCTTTATAACGATTTGATGAACTTATTTTTATTTTATTTTATAATCGTACTATCCGAAATAACATATAGGGATTTTATCGGAATAAACTTTTCCTTCGGGCCAATTCGTTATTGCTGTAATAATGTTAGCGGTATCTTTTAAGGCGTAGGTTTTTAAGTGTTTATATTATCGTTAATTCCTAAAATCTTTTCCGGTTTGGTTATGGAAATCGAATTCTTAATTATATATTCGCGTAAGTCGTTTTTTGATATATCGTTATTTTTTTATATGTTTAAGGTAATAGACGCGCTTGTATTAAATAGCATGAGGTTTCCCGTATTGGTCTGGCTGTCCTGGTAGCAGGGCTTCGTTTTAATATTAGTATTCCTTAATATATGCGTTTAATTCCAACTGTTCGTACCGCTATCGCCTTTTTTATTATGAGCGGGAAAGTAGCTTATCCTTTATAAGCTCCTTTTAGCTATCGTGTTCTTTTAGCTATTAGGTTACTGTAGGTCTGTTAGTAGGGGGTTGTTGTTCTTAGGTGGCTGCTTGGGATAGTTTTTTTACCTTTTGAAAGCCTTATTGTATTTCCGTAAATAGATTATAATTATTTTTAATCTTGATTATATTAATTGATCTGTTGTTATTACCTTGATTGTTCCGCAGAGGTCCGTAAGGAATTGGTATCCAGGTGTTTTGTCGTTGCTTTTTAGATTCCTTCTATTAGTAGGCTTTATGTTTTATTTTGTTATAGTTAAAGTATTTGATAATGCGGGGGTTACGTTGTTAAACTGCGCTTAATTTTATGGGTTCTAGAATCGTTTCGTAAGATGTAAAGATGATATTTTTTCTTTGTTATTGGTTGTCTTTCGAATACTCGAGCTTGGGGAAATATTGTTCTATTTTTTATGCGTTGTTCGTACTGTCGGTTGTCGATCTTGATTGTTTGGTTGACGTATTCGTCGAAAATGAGTAGTTTTTCAAAACGGATTCTTTTATTCTTAATAGTTTTTTTTTAGGTTTCGATAAAGGTATTTATCATAATTTCGTTATTAATCCATCCGATACGTAATAACGTTTGTTTAAATAACGCGGCGTATCTTAGCGCTGGACTTTTTTAGGTAAGTTAGAGTATGTTTTATCCGGCCTTTCGTTTTTCGTCGGAGTTTTTGTATATATTTCTAATTTTTTGTTAGAAATGAGTGTAATATTCGAATAATTTATTAGTATCTTCCTTTTTGTCGTCCTTTGCTTTTTTTAGGTAGTTTTGCAGGGTAGGTTTAAATCATTTTAAACCGTTTCCTTTTAAGCTTTTAGTAATGGTAATGATTTTATTAGCCTTATTAACTAGAGAGTTCCGGCAGAAATGGAGGTAGGATTTGGCTTAAGTTAAGAACGGTTGTATATTTCCGGTACCGTCAAAAGGTTTTAGAGCCTTAATTTTTTGTTTGGGTGTTATGGTAAGTTAAACCTTTAAGTTGTTCGTTTGCTTTTTTTTTTTAATTTCTGAATCTTTTGGGTTATGGCGATCATAATATCTCCTAGTTCCTTAAGAGTAGGTTCTCTAGTAGCAGTCGCGGGTTGCTTACTGGTAGACATATTGTCGGAAATATTACTTAAGATTTGACGGTATTACTAAATAAGAACTTATAACATATAACAGTTAAAGGGTTTAATTACTTATTAAACTTAATCGTATAGTTTATGTTGGTAATAATGTCGTGGGAATTTGGGCAATAGGGAATATAATAGTTACGTTTAGTAATATTAAATTATTAAAGGTAATTTAAGTAATCAAGTTGCATTATAAGCTGGTAATTTATTTAAATTATAATAATAATGAACGTATATATTTTCGCCTTGGCTTAAAGAGCTTAAGCGGTTTAAATTCATTCATTAGTTGAGTCCTTTTGAATTCCCTTGAGCCCTTTTATGGCTTGACTGGCTTAAGGTCCTTGGACTAATGGGGGTTATTAAGTTCTTTGAGCTAGTTACGTAACATCTGGGCTTGGGTCGGAGTTGACTCCCTAGAGGTCCGACTGTTTATATTGCAGCCAAAACCGCTAGGTTATAACACTTTTAAATATTTAGCCATAATAACGGTTAATATTATACTTATTAATACCCAATTCGTTTATGGAAATAAATATATCCGAGAACTATTTAATAAAAATATAAAAATATTATAACGTACCACATAATTAAACGGACCAAACAATTGAGCGGACCAATTTTGCGAACATCCTAACTACCTAACTTTAATTGCCCATTTTTTAACATTAACAATATGGAACGACTTACTAAAGAAGCGAAAATAAACCTAATTATTTAAGTTAAGAAACGAAACCCGAAACTTAATTATGCGACATTTAGTTTTATATATAAAGTTGCCAAAATGACCTTAAAGGCCCGATATAACGGTCGACGCGCCCGAACCGATATTATCCATCCTAGGCAAATATTAACGCCGACCGAAGAGAAATCTATTATCGAAAAAGTTCTTAACTTAAATACGCGAACGTTTCCTGTCCGGCTTTAATACGTTAAAAATATGGCGAATTTACTATTAACCTAACGGGTTACGACGCGCGTTAGAATTAATTAGGCGTCGAACTTTATTAAACGGTAAAAAAAATTTAAGATACGTTTAAATCGAAAAATCGATTATTAACGGATACGATACGAAAATCTAAAGGTATTTCGTAAATGGTTCGAACTTATTCGGGTTATAATCGTAAAGTACGGCATCGTAAAAGAGGATATTTATAACTTCGACGAAACGGGCTTTTTAATAAAGCTTTTAATAATATCCGGTATGGTAATTATAAATATTAAAAAACGTAGAAAACCTAAATAAGCGTAATAAGGGAATCGGAAATAAGTTATAATTATTTAGGCTATTAATTCGCAAGGTTAAGCTTTGCCGTTATTTATTATATTAACGGGGAAAACTTACTTTAATTTTTGGTATCGCGATAATTTATTACCAGCCGATTAAAAAGTTAATATAAGCTATAATGGCTAAATAACGAACGAATTAAATTTAAAATGGATTTAACATTTTAATAAGCATATACGAACGCGTACGAAAAAAACTAAACGTTTCCTTATCCTTAACGGCTACGAAAGTTACCATTTGATCGAATTCGAAAAATACTACGCGAATTACGGTATTATTATATTTTGCATACCCGCGTATTCCTCCTATCGGCTTTAATTTTTCGACGTATTTTACTTTTCCGTTTTAAAGCGCGTTTATTCGCTTTATATCGAAGGTTTAATACGACGTTATTATACTTATATTACGAAAGAAAATTTTCTTGCCGGTTTCTACGACGCGTTTAAAACTGCCATAACGTTCGATAATATTAAATTAGGATTTACCAAAACTGGACTTGTTTTATTCGATTTTAATAACGTCCTATCCGACTTAGAAATTTTTCCAGTTGTACCTATACTAACCATCTCCCCGTTTACCTTTGCCGGTTCTAATTTTTCGCCCTTTACGAAAACCTTTATAAATATCCGTAAAGTAATAAAATAAGGACGTTACTTATAAAGGAAAATCAGAAATTACCAGGGTAGTTCGCCAACAAAAATCGTTAAATCGGTTAATTTATTAACTAAAAGTTACCTAATACTTTGGCATAAAGTTACTTTCCTAAAATAAAAGGCTACCTAATTATACGAAATTAATTACGTCCTTAGCAAACGTCGCAGAACTAAAAATAAACGTCTTTAAAAAGAAAGAATACTTATTATACAAAAAGGACAAGTTTTTTTGGCCGAGAAGGAAAAAGGTGGTAAAAAAATACAGCTAACAATAACTAAAAAAGGTCGTCGCAAAAGGGTTAAAATTAAGAAACGGAAGTATGGCGTTTACGGTAAGCCCGGACATAATACGCGTACTTGTAAAAAAGTTATAAATACGTCTAGCGAAGAAGAATCCGATTAATTTTAATCAATACGATATATTGTTATTGAATTATTTGAATTTGTTGTTGCGAAGTGCCAAAAACCGGTCCGCTTAATTATTTGGTCCGTTTAATTGTGTGGTACGTTATATATTATTTTAAATTAATTTACTCAACTTTAATTTCCTATTTTTTATTTTCTTAATTAATAATTTTCAAATATTGTAACCTCGTAAAATTAATTACGTATATATCGTAATAATCGGCGAAAAACTAAAGTTTTCGTCAAAATATAAACCGAGCTTATAAATTGGCATTTTTATAACTTTTATATAATTAATATTAATTCTTTAAAATAACGCGCAACGGAATAATACGTAATAATATATAATACGTACGTTAAACGTTTAAAAAAATAATTTTAAAATTTTCTTATAATAATAATTTATTTCGTTAATAAAATTCCCTTAATTACCTTATATTAAACGTAATATCCTTTAATTATACGTATATTAATATCGAATAAGGCCGAAAATCTTTAACTAATATATTCGTTTTCGATAATTAAAATTAATAAATTATGTCTTTATAACGTAATAAGGTGTTTTCCGTATTCCGTTTTAAAATTAATAATATTAAGCGTTTTTATTACCTTAAAATATCGTAAATCGAAAAAATTATTTATGCGAAAAATTTTAATTATTATTATTATTATTATTATTGTTATTATTATTATTATTATGTTGCTGTCGAAGGATTATACGCGTTATAAAGGGGGTCATACAAAAAAAGGTATATGATTCAGAAGCTAAGTGGGGCCCCGACACTCTGATTCGAAATGAGAGTAACACCCACCAGCCATGTTGTGGCGTGTCAACGAAATAGTCCGCGGGATTCCGGACAACTGGTCCACGCAGCCGTACGGGCATGAGATGCGCCGGTTATCTGACCCCTGTATACTTCGGGTATACAGGTAACACAGTGGATAAATCCGTTCCCGGATGAGTATCTCCCCCGACTGCCAGAAGGTTACACAATAAGCGGTAACTCTATTTTTTTGGTTTAGCTCTAGAATAAATAGGAAATTCTTGGCCAGTTAAACACCATGAATTCAAAGCTTTATGGAAGTATATTACTGGTTTAAGTTAGCGTCTTTGCCGCTACCACTCATTGTGTAGCCTTGTAGCAGTCGGAGTGATATAATGCCCGGATTACCTATTACAAGTACAAGCTCGTAAACGTAATTCCCGAGGTCCCCTCACACATTGTTTCCACTGAGCGCCCTCGCGCATGCAATATATTGTTATTGTCTACGCCCTTTCCAAGTCTTAACACCACACTCTGCCCTCATCCTCACTCCCAACACCGCACTCCCTTCTGTCACGTCTGTGTGATATCCATCATCATGGCACCAACGGGGACAGTCCTCATCACTGGCGGCACCGCCAATTTAGGGTACCACACAGCTCTCCGGGTCGCCAAGGAACATCCCGAGTATCTCATTGTCCTGGCATCTCGCTCCGATAAGGATCATGCAGCAGATTCCATAAATAAGACACTAGGCCGCGAAAGCGCGATATTCAGACCACTAGACTTGGCAGATCTGGATAGCGTCCGCCTCTTTGCCGAGAAATGGGTTTCAGACAAGCACCCTCCTCTCAAGGTTCTTCTCCTAAACGCCGGTCTGCAATTCCCTGCCGAGATGCAAAAGAACGCAGCGGGCATAGAGAAGACTTTCGCCATCAACCACCTGGGTCACGCATATTTGTTCCATCTTCTCTGTCCCCAACTCGCTGATCACGCCCGCATCGTTATTACATCAAGCGGTACACATGATCCGGCGCAGAAAACCGGCTTGCCAGATGCGTACTACAACACGGCTGAAGAGCTTGCGTATCCTCCTCCTGCTTCAGCCAAGAACCCCAAGGGCCGCCAACGCTATGCCACAAGCAAGCTGTGCAACATCCTCTGGACGTATGCTCTGGCTCGGCGCCTGAGAGAGCGTATTCCTGAGCGCCATATCACTGTCAACGCCTTCGACCCTGGCCTGATGCCTGGTTCTGGATTGGCGCGTGAGGCAGGTGCTGGGGAGAGATTCCTCTGGAACAAGGTCCTCCCCTGTGTGATCCCAGTGCTGCGCGTAGCTATTTCCCACAACATCTATAAGCCCGAAGAATCCGCTGCCAATCTTGCTCGGTTAGCGGTTGGGGCTGATGTTGAGGGCACGTCAGGTGAATACTTCGAGGGCCCGAAGGCAATCCCCTCGAGCACGGACAGTTACGACGAGAAGAAGCAGGAGGACCTATGGAACTGGACTGTAAAGCATTTGGCTCATGGGGATGTGGCACTTGAGGAGAAGTTCGAGCAGCTGAAGTAGGCATTTATTGTTGTATTTGTAATGAGTTCGTACCGTCCGTCAAAGTGGAGTATCTGCTCCACGTCTAAGATACCAAATTGATTGCATTTCCTTTAGTTCTAATATAACACGATAGAGTCATAACTCATTGACTGGAGACAACATGGGAGATCCAGACACATCTCAGTAATTCAAATCGGGGGACCTCAATTGAATTTCATCTAGACCTATACATGATAGAATATAACATTTGTTCTTACAGGGACCCTGTTTATTCAATTCTACACTCGACGTATAGGCGCATGCACAAAGGAAGATAGAGGAGATCTGACTGAGAATAGTTCATTGTGTATCTAGTCTGTCAACAAGCCGACATCCCAAGCGCACCATACTCTCGTCGTGCCAATTCAGAGATGAATGCATAATTACCACAGAGTCTCTTCTCGTGAAACACAGCTTCGAACCGTCTGGACGTTCGGTGGAGAACGTCTTGAAACAGTGTCCCACTTCCCAGGTCCAAGATGTTTGTAGTCTTCCCGCAGCGGTGATGACCCGCGCTGTAATGACAAGCTTAACATAGCCCCGTTGCGCAATAGAACAATCATGGACAACAAGAAGAAGAGCGAGTGCTTATTTACCGACTGGAACTCGGGGAGGGCCACTTGATGTGACAAGGTAGTTAGGTCGAAGAGGCCGACGAGCAGCGCGAACCTCACAGCGTGTATCTTACCCACCCGCTCTGTCGAGTCATGCAAAAACATGATGAGCCATGCTATGTTGGCCACAAGGGACCGCGAAAGCTCACACGCTCCCATTTGCCAGGTCATACCGCCATTCTCCTCCGACTGTCCGGTTGAAGTGCCAGATCGCGCGACGATAGAAGCATACGTAAGGGCAACGGTACTGATGCCAGTGCAATACATATACATGCTGTAACCCCGTTGTTTTTCAGTACGGCGGGTAGACGGAGAAGAGTGTATTAGCCAAAGCTTACCGTCGCCATCCCCCAAAATGTTTTGTTCTCCGTACCAGCTCTAGCGTGATAATAGCACATGCTACGTTCAGATAGAAGAATGGTATGAGTAAGACTTTGGCCTGGATGATATTATCCAATTGAAGCCACGCAGTCCCAGATTGACGCAGATACTCCATCGATGGCATATAGCTTAAGGGAAACCAGTAATGATGTTGAAGAATCTTAGAAGTCGCACAAAGTGGTCATCAAGCTGTGCTGCCCGATGTCAAGTGTGTACTGAAAATAGCTGATCTGCCCTGATTCTTGCCTATATGGCCTACGTGGCCTTTTCAGTGTATATAAGATGCCATTTTGGTTGTGTTTACTGCTAGATAATCATCTTTAACACATTTTTTTTTGCCAACTTTGGCATTTACACCCGAGTAAGGTCCAGAATTCTTATCGACCAGTTAGGCTATTAGGCCGACAGGGCAAGAAGAGATTCTACTCTTGGTTGCACTGGGGATGTACGTACCGACTGTAGGTGCATCACCGGATATCCCTACAACGATAATTCCCAGATTCCCGTCAGGCTGCATAAGTACGGACACTAAGATGCAGCAGGATTCCGCGAGCCGGATAGATTATTCCACCGGCCCGGGAAATCAAGCCCGTGTGTCCACCCACCCCTGTCGATCTGCAGGTGTCCAGTGATCACGATGACGGGGCCTACTCCGCTGAAAATCATAAGCCATTGCCGGGCTCTTGTTACCGGGCAAAACGACCAACGACCCCGAGAAGGTCAGTTGGACACGACTAAGGATGGAAAACGAGCGTTATACTGGAGGATCATTCACGCGGCATCGATTTCTTTAGATAAACAGTAGAGTCTGTTTAGGCTGCTACAGATGAAATTGCATTTCCAGGACATATCTGATCCGAGTCAGTAATTGCTACGTCGATTTCGTCGTTAATCTCGATATCATGGGAGACCTTATCAAGCAGGAGGCCGCAACTACCGAGCCTGTAGGTACTGTAGGCAAGGTGAGTTCCTTGGCCTTGCATTCTTCTCAGTGGAACCCAGGGAATCTTCTAACATGTTATCTTGACAAGAACGGAGTGATCTTTGCTGTCGAGCCGATTCTGAGCCAGCCGACACAAGCCTGGGAAACTTTATCAAAATGCCTGCCGAGTCGCGACGCCGACAAGGATTACTGGTGGAATCTCACCGGGCGCCACATGGCTGCAATGGTCTGTGCCGCTGGCTACTCTGCTGAGAAACAGCTCGAAGCACTGCTATACTACTATCACTGGACGGTAAAGAAACCTCTTTCTGTACCGACGCCTGGCCTTTAACTGAACTGATTCAAGGTACCCTACCTAGGGCCATCCCCAGTCACGAACCGCGGCAAGTCACGATGGAACTCTCTTCTCACTGTCGACGGCACGCCCATCGAATACTCGTGGAAGTGGAACACTGCCACCACCAAACCCGATATACGATTTACCATGGAACCAATGAACCGCTTCACCGGAACCAGCTTGGATCCGCTCAACCAACTCCCTTCGCGGGAGTTGCTCTATCAACTGGAGAAGGTGCTAGACACTGTGGATTTGACCTGGGTCAACTACTTTTTTTCAGCTTTCTTCGACCATGACACAGCGAAATACGTCAAGGAGAAGGCTGCAGGTGCCCACCTAGTTTCGTCCGTTTCACTAGCCTTCGAGTTCGTGCCCAAAGGGCTATCGCTCAAGACTTACTTTGCACCCCGCAAGCTTGGGCAGGTTGGGCTCTGGCCGCTTGCGCAGTGGGAGGCGGCCATCCGTGGACTAGAGCCCAACAACTTGGGCCTGGACACGCTCGACCAGTTCCTGGCCAGCACTTCCGAAGGCAAGTTGCTCAGCCCCTTCATGCTTGCGGTCGACAACGTCGCGCCGGCCGCATCGCGGATGAAGTTCTACTTCCAGACACCGCGCACGAGCTTTCACTCTGTGCGCGAGATCATGACCATGGGTGGGCTCATCACGGGCCTGGACCGCCAGCTTGCGGACCTGCGTGAGCTGATCCTGGCCGTGACCGGGTTGCCGGCCGACTTCCCCGAGGACGCCGAGATGCCGGCCGCGGATGAGAAGACGTACAGCCCGGCGGCCAAGGACAACTTTGTCGATCGTCCGGACCTGCTCTCGGGCTACATGTACTACTTCGACATTGCGCCGGGGGCGCGCATCCCGGAGATCAAGTTCTACACGCCGACACGCCACTATGGCCGTGACGACCGGACGCTGGCCGACGGCATCGTCAGTTGGATGGAGGCCAAGGGTCGCGGCGCGTACGGTCAAGCTTACCTGGAGATGCTCGAGAGCCTGGCCGAGCACCGGAAGTTAAGCGAGGGCCAGGGTTTGCAGACCTATGTCAGCTGCCTCTTCAAGAAGAACGGCGAGCTGGACATCACGACATACTTGGCGCCTGAGGCGTACCATGCGGCTCGGCATGGTAATGGCCAGGTGGCCAATGGTTATACCACCCCGGGCGGCCCCTGAGCTAGTTTTTGGGTTCCAAAGTCAGCGTGCATGGGTCAAATGCGTTAGATATAAGAGTGGCTTGCGTACGGAAGTCCAGTGACTCAGAAGAGATTGAACAAGCACCATCAGAGTCTCGCACGTAAGCTGATCTTGCCTTCCTGGGACTGACACCGATCCTGCCATAGTAATACCATGTTATTATGACGTGGATATGTGCAACAGCGTCTCGCATATGCATATGAACCAATTGAGCCATGTGTTTGACCCATGCCAGGCTTGCTTGGCAGGCCTGGTATGCAGCACCCCCCTCTGGGGTACCTTGGATGCACTATCCCCACAGACTCAAATTAAGTGGGACCAAATAGTAAATCAATGTTAAGATATGGTGGCTAAAGAATTTGTTGCGAAGGGGAGGGGGGGGCCACTAGAGCAACGAGGGTGTGGACGCGACAGGCCCACTATTTGATGTATGTAGCCTAGACCTTCCCACACCCAGCAACAGGAATAATTGAGACCGAATCCTCAAATGGTAGCATCTTCTGGTTCGTCTCTTGACTAGATTCCCGTCATTGACATTTTAGATTCACCTATTTTGTACGCAATTCGAGGTACCGTTTCGGGGGAGGGGTCGACGGCGCAGCGGGCGCGTAGTACTGCGAGTAAGAGGCATGTCAGAAAGGCATAAGTCCCTATTGCAGGGCAACAGAGGCCTGTCGGAAAGGCATAAGTCCCTACTGGAGGGCATACGAGGTTCTACGAGGGAACATAAGTCTGCCATTCGGTAGCAAAGGAAGTCTGACCTCGACGGTTAGCAACGAAAAGTCAACGAACTCGACATGCCCGTCAACAGCAGTCAGCAAGTGACGTTCTTTTTCCACACCACTCGGGACAAGAAACGTGAGGGTGCTGCCGGCTGGAAGTCGCGGATGAAAGGAACGCTCCGTCAGCACCCGACCACAACGGTTAGCCAGGTCTTCGACGACTTCATCGCCGAATTTCGAGGCAAGGAGAGCAAGGGCAAAAAGCCGGAGGACAAAGTCACAACACCAGGAACGATCGAGACGGCAAGCCTTCATGGAACAAAAACGGAGAGCCCCTTTGTTGGAACTGTGGCGAATACGGCCGCATGGCGAGGGACTGCCCCAAGGCGCGGAAGAACAAGGACAACGACGACGAATCTCACGACGGAAAGGGGCAGAGCGAAGTTCACTTTATTCCAGACGGCTTAGAGGACCTGTACGGCCAGCATCCCAAGAAGTACCAAGCTGGTTATTGATGAATGAGAGCGCTAGGACGGAAGCCTGAAGGCTGGAGAGCGCCGGCGAAGTTGTGAATGGCTTCAACGGTCTTGTGAGATTTAAGACCTGATAGTGTCCCGCCGTAGTGTGGGGCCTCACATTTTTCGGGACTCAGGATCTGACAGTTATGAGCCATAGTCCGTGCTAGTGGGTAGAGTGGTACCACAGTCCGCTGCGCGCCAAGATGCAACATACATTAGCCTCCATTGTTCGCCAAGCCCCAGAGCCAGACTAGAACTGGCAGTAAGGCATTCGATTCCGATATAGACCAGCGTACAGTGCTACCTTCTGCGGCCGCAGTAGCGCATGGTGCCTACTGTCGCCGTTGAGAAAAAGCTTATTGGGTCACGGATAATTGTCGGCAGTATTAGAGTACTTTCCAGCTTCAAGTATCTTTCAGCTGGGGGGGGTGTGTGAGATCTAAGACTTGATAGTGCCCCGCCGTAGTGTGGGGCCTCACATTTTCCAGCACCCAGGATCTGAGAGGTCTGGAAATCTCCTTAGCGAAGAGGGCATGTTCGGATATGGTGGCTAAAGAATTTGTTGCTAGGGGGGAGTCACTAGAGCAACAGGGGCGTGGACGCGACAGGCCCACTATTTGATGTATGTAGCCTAGACCTTCCCACACCCAGCAACAGGAATAATTGAGACCAAATCCTCACAATCAACAAAAGATTCAAAAATATTATATTTTAACTCTTTTTAAAATCCGAAGGGTTGGGATTTAGCGTTATGATGAGAGTTAAAGGATAGGGTGATGGAATACGCCTTTGAATTATGTATGTGGAAGGCTGCGTAAGGGGGGGGGGCTGCATAGCAGGCCTCTCGGACCAAGAGTCCTGGTTGGAAGCTGACATGGGAGCCTTGACTTGTTCTCGCCTGCAACCGCCGAGTCGGTCAGATTGCTCTTTACGCGTCCAGGCCCCTTATCGCTATTTCCGCCTGTAGGGTTGAATCCTCAATCTGCACAATCCTTCGCTCATCCTCGCGAGCGGGCTGCGGCACAGTCAGTCCTGCGCAATGGCGGTTGTTGCTGACAAGAGGCTCTAGCTGGTCATTGTGTGCTATATAGCTGTTCTACACGGCCATTTCTAGGATAAATACATGACCAACTGACCTATTTGCAAGGTACATGCCGATCGCTGTGACTCGTCGCTGTGACTCGACGAAGCAAAAATGTCACTTCCTCAAGGAGAGAGCCCGGTTGACAGCGGAACCGAGGCCAAACTGCGGGCCTCCTGCGATTCTTGCAATGAAGCCAAGGTACGGTGTAGTCAGACCAAACCGACCTGTGCTCGATGTGCGAGAAAGGGCTCATCGTGTATTTACGGATTATCTCGCCGCAGTCACAAGACGGCGCCCCGGATTGGAGAGTCCGCCAGCAGCTTTCTGTCAGCACACACATGGGCCGGCCCCGATCTGGGCGACATGTCCGGGAGCAGTTCCTACCAACATGACACGACCAGACGGCCTGCTGCCGGGAACGGTTGCGGCACCTCGGACTTCTCGTACGACTTCAGTGTCTACACGCATCTTCCGGAAAGCCACCCTCGCTCCTCAGCCCATCAACCGTCTGCCATACATCAGCAATTGATGGCACAACATCCTCCTGTAGCACTAGATTTCGATCTATCGAGCAGCGGGATCGGCCTCGGCGCGCTCCTCCCTCTTAGTGACCTAGATGGAGTGTCCATGTTCAACCCAGAAACTGCCCATGCACCTAGCTCAACATTGTCTAAGGATGAGGATGAAAGCAGAAGTAGAAGCGATAGCGCGGGATACGACACACCGATCTTGAGCACGGTTGGAGGACAGCCCATTGATGGAAAAGAGGGATGTAAATGCAGCTTAGAGATTGTCTCACAGCTGTCTCTCATCTCACAGCTATGCCACGACAAGATCTTGTCCCTCGATGTACAGCTGTCGCATCTGAAGGGCGGAATCAAGATGGCAGAGGCTGTCATGCAATGTCAATGTCGTGGCAACATCATGTTGGTGGGTATCCTCATGGGATGTATACTCGACGGGTTTGAGACCCTGATGGCGCGGTGTGGCTTGACATCAACTTCACCTTCAGCGACATCAAGTACAAACTCCAACGAAGGATCTGCCTCGGCCGCTGCATCTACAGCAGTGCCGAGGATTTCCTGGGGTGTACTGCAGATCGAAGATACTGACGAGGACGAACTCAAACACCAGCTTTTCCTACTTAGTTTGCGCAGAACAGAGAGCGTTCTGAGGCAATTCAATGAATCTGTACGGCAATTGAGCACTACGGCTGGAATGCAGGACCAAAGCTCTGGCACATACGCTCTGGCATGTGGACGGATACATACATGGTTGGAGCAGAGGATTAGAATCGTGAAGGACTCATTTGCTTTACAGGATATTAATCGCTGATGTCAGCAGTCATAGTAACCAAATGCAGGAATCTGGCGTAACTCTTATGTGTTTGGTTCTATGTGTTCTAGGAAAGGACAAATCTAGTCCGTGGGCAATCGCCCTTACATACATGATTATGTGACAAAGGATCATCGGTGGACAAGGGGTGTCCTAGGCAGCACTCCTGCAGCCTGGTCCCATAAAGCCAGCCAGCAGGCAATACCTATCTATAAGCACCAATTACCGATACGCCCTTTTACGTTAAGTAACCGGGGCTGGAAAATTCAAAATCAAATCTAAAAATAACCAATCTGTACGGAAATTAAATCCTAACCTTCATATAATAATTTTCAGTTTATTTTTCAAATCCCGAGTTCCGTATAAACCATTTAAAGTTTGCCCTATTAAGTCGCATCGTAAGACAATCGGCAGGGTTGTCTTTGCTTCTTACGTACTGGAAGCTGATATTTTCTGCCTAAATTTCTTGACGGACGTAATCGTTGTGAGCTAGCCAGCTTGGCGCGCATAATGTCAGATATAGGGGACATCAGTTGTGTTGTTGTATTAGGTTAGTTGCAGGTGCTGTTGCACTCATACAACTTTAAGCAGCTTAGCTCCGGAACACATATGGGCCGATCAGGAGGTGACCTTTCCATATATGGGGTGCGCTACGCATCCCCCAGTTAGCTGACATACCCCCTTAACGTCTTAAAGCATTTACGGCGTTAATTACCGCACTTTATTATTTTTTAAAGTTATAATTATATATTATACCTTTCTTAACGATTAAATCCTTTTAATTAATTAATTTATTATTTAAAATATCTTTTAAAGTTTTTTCCGTTAATTTAAAACGTTTATAATATTTATTAATTTTAATTACTTTTTAAAATATTTATAAGCTTTTATAATAAAGTTTTTATTAATTTATTAATTAATATATTATTCTTAAATATATATTATATATTAATTAAGTTTTTATTTTATGTTTTATAATTAATAATTATATATATTTATATATCGGAATTTTATTAATAAAAAGGTAACGTCGGCGTTAATTTATTAAATCGTTTATTAATTATTATGTTATATATTATACGGTTTTATATTCAAGTTAATATTTAATTGTTAATTAATCGAAAAATAAATAAAGTTGTTTTTATAATTTATGTAAAAAGTAATAATTTCTTTTCGGTTATAAAAGTAATTGTTATATACTATATATTCGCTTATTATTTTATTATATTTTTAAATAATTTTATAATATAAGTTTATAACTTTTTTTAATTAATCGAATTCTTTATTTAAAAAATTTCGTTATAAATATTTATTAAATATTTATTACTAAATTATAACATTAATATTTTAATACCGATTAAATATAATATAACTTTAATAATAACTTTGTAATATACGTTATTAAAACTTTAATTAAATTATATAAATTAAAATATTATAGAAAATATAATAAGTTACTTATTAATTATAAGTTATTAAATAAAGCTTAATTTTTTAAAAATATTTATTAACTAAAGTTAAATAAATTAAAATAAAATTTAATAATAAATAAAGGTTTATTATTTACGTTTTTAAAACGGTATTTAAACTTTTTTAAAAATTAAATTAATTAATATATTTGTAAAATGGAAATTCTTTTTTTAATTAAGTTTATTTTTAATTTCTTTAATTTTAAAACGTTTTTTAATTTATTATTATTATTTATTAAATATATTATTATTATACTTATTAAATTAATTAATGGATAAAATTCTAATATGTCTTTATTATATATACGATAATATCGTCGACGTAAAAAAATAATATGGTTTATAAAAAACGGAATTAAGTTTTAAACTTTTAAGTATATTAATAACGTTTATTTATTAAAATATTTTTTAATGTATAGAATACTTTAAAGCGTTTTTATAAATATTTCGTATAATAAGTTCGTATTAATTAAAACGTTTATAATATTATAAAATTTAAATTTAAAGTTAAAGCTATGTTTAAAAATAATTAAAAGTCGAAATAGTTTTTAACTAATAAAATACGAATATATTTTTATAAGCGTTTTTAAGTTGTTAATACTTTCGTCCGGTAAAATAGGTTATATATTTTAAGAATAAAATTTACTTGTTAATTTGTAACCGTATATTTATATATATTTTAAATTTTAATTAGTTTATGAAAATTTATTAATAAGTTTTTAAAATTGGATTTTCTTATAATTTTATAAATAAATAAATTAAACGTTGCGAAAAGATTTCTTAATAGGTATGTATTTAACCTTTTATAACTTTATAATAATAACGGAAAATTTATTAATGTACTCCGTTTTATAATTTTAAGAACGTTTTTAATTCTATTTTTAATATATTGAATTCTTTTTAATTAAAATAATATATATGTTAAATTTTTATTTTCTTTAAGCCTTTTCAACTTAGAGACCGATTATTATTATATTAATAAAATAAATCAAACGTTTTACCTTAAATACGGCTTTTTATATTTTGTAATTATTTTTATAATTAATAAAATAAACGTTAATAATCGTAATAATTTAGAGGCCGGTAGTATTTCAAATAATACGGCTATGTAAAAGTAATTAATCTTTTACGAATTATTTTCATTTTATTTCGTACGTTATTTATCACGATATTATTTTAAAGTTCACTTTTTTAATTAATCCGTTATTAAATTAATAATTAATATATATATATTTGTCGTAATAAATTTTAAAATTTATTATTAGTAACATAAAATAAGATACTATTAGAATTCTTAAGATTTTCTTTTTAAATTAAACGTTTCGAATAATAAAGATTTTATTAGTTAATAACTTTTAAATTTTATAAATATTAATAAATTACTGACCGATAGAAAAATTAATCTTTGCTTTAAAATTTAATTTCTTTTATAATAATTATTATTATAACGTCCTTTATACAATTATAAGTATAAAGGTAAATTTATTAAAACCTTTAATAAAACATTATAACGCTTTGTTTATAACTTAAATAAATATAATAAACTTTATGTAAAATCTACTTAACAGATTATATTTTAACATAAGCTTATATAAAGAAATTGTTATTATAAAAATATATAAAACTAAAACGTAAATAATTTAAAGTTATTTCGTATCGTAACTGTTTTCTTTTTAAATTATATTTTTTAAATGTTTTATATTTCTATTTTAGCGTAAGATATATAATAGTTAAACATTAAATTTAACATTAAAAAGCGTAATTAAAATAGATTTCGAACGTAAAGTATTTTTAAAATTATATTATCGTCTTTAATTATTTTAAAAAGATTATTTTAATTCTTTAATTCTTTAAATCTTTTAAAAATAGAATAAACCGAGATAATTAATATCTTTTATTTTGGAATCTTTAGGTAAATATTTAAATAAGATTTAAATATTTATCGGAAAGAAATATAACGTATTTATATTTTTTAAGGTTCTTTTCGACGTTAATAAAGTTAACGGCAATGTTTTTATATAACCGGGAAATTCGTTTTAGTTTTCGTTTTATTAAATATATGTATTATTATATTGTTATAAAACTTTTTAGTCGAGCTTTTATAGTATATAATTATAATTATGTAGTTATTTTAAGGTTTAAAAAATTTAATTACAAATACTATATAACATCGTTATTTATAAGTAATAGCCTTTTCCTTTATAAATTAATACTTTGTTTATAAATAATAAAGATTATATAAAAACTTACGATATTAATATTTTAATAACGAATTAATTGAATCTATTTATTAACGTAGTAATAATTTTTAATCCTTTAGTTATTTTATTAATAATCTTTCTTTTTAAAATTATCGAAATAATATTAAGTTATATACGAATTGTTTATAATAAATTACGTTATATAACCGTGATACTTTTATATTATTAAAACTTTAAAATAATATATTAAATTTTTAATATCCCCTAAACGGGGACGAAATTATTACTTAAGTACATTTCGCTACTTTATATAATTAATCTATAATTTATAAGGTTATAAAAAAAAATATATATATTTTACAATTTAAATTTGAAATTAAAAATTCTTTTTAAAAAAACGAAGTATTTGTTACGCTACATTAACCAGTAATTAAAAAATACGTTAAAATCCGGTTTATTTTTATTTTAAGAAGTTAATTTATTTTCATTATTAATTTCTTATTGTTTTTAATAAACGGTTAATGTTTTCCTTTAAAAGCCTAAAGAAATAGTCCGCTTTTAAATTAAACTTTAAACGGTTTTTAAGGTATAAATCTTATTAAAGCTTTGTTAAAGAATTTATAAAAGTATTAAAAGAGTTTACAAGTAAAATCTAAGGAAGTTTTATAGCAAATATTTTAATTATTTAATTTATTCTATTTTCGTTTATTAAAACTTCAGGCCGTATAAAGACTTTTATAATTACTTTATTTTAACTTTCGTTGCGAAAAATTACCCCGTAATTAACGGTTAATAAGTTTAGAGTTTTTTTAATACAAATCGTTTTAATTAAACGGTTTCGTAAAAGTTTCGGAAAAGCTTAAGAATATTAGCTTAAAACTTCTTTTAAAATGAGTAAAGAATAAGGTATCATTTAATAATTTAATAATTTAATAATTTAATTATTATTTTTTAGTAATTCATTATAACGTCTCACACCACCTCGCGGTACATACCACCTCGCGGTACACTTTTTCCAACGTTCCAATTATTTAACTTTAATTACTTGTTTTTTAATAACCATAATATGGAACGACTTATAAAAAAAGCGAGAATAAACCTAGCCGTTTAGGCTAAAAAGAAAAACCCGAAACTTAATTATAGAAAACTTAGTTCTATTTATGACGTCCTATTTACTACCTTAGGGTCGCGAATTAACGATAGACGCGTCCGAACCGATATTATTTCCAGTTTGCGAAATTTAACTCCGACCGAAAAAAAATCGATTATCGACCGAATTTTTAACCTAAATACGTAAGCGTTTCCTGTCCGGCTTTAATACGTTAAAAATATGGCGAATTTATTACTTACTTAACGTATCGCGGAACGTATTAGGGTTAATTGGGCGTCGAAATTTGTACGACGGTAAAACAAACTTAAAACGCGTTTAAATCGAAAAATTAATTATTAAAAAGTATTATATGAATATCCAAAAATATTTCGTAAGTAATTTAAGCTTATTCGGGTTATAATCGCAAAATACGGTATTATAAAAAAGGATATTTATAATTTCGACGAAACGGACTTTTTAATAAAACTTTTAATAACTTACGGTATGGTAATTATAAGTACCGAAAAATGTAAAAAACCTAAATAAGCGTAATAAGGTAATCAGAAATAAGTTATAATTATATAAGTTATTAATTCGTAAAATTAGGTTATACCGTTATTTATTATTTTAGCGGAAAAAACTTACCTTAATTTTTAATATCGTAATAATTTATTACTAGCCGATTAAAAGGTCGGTATTAATTATAATAATTAAATAACGAACAAATTAAGTTTAAAATAAATCCAGCATTTTGATAAATATATTCGGACGCGTACGAAAGGAACGAAACGTTTCCTTATTTTTAACGGTTACGAAAGTTATTATTCGATAAAATTCGAAGAATATTACGCGAATAACGATATTATTATTTTTTGTATACCTTTTTATTCCTTTTATTAGCTTTAACCTTTTGATATATTTTGTTTTTCCGTTTTAAAGCGCACTTATTCGCTTTATATCGAAAATTTAATACGACGTTATTATATTTATATTACGAAAAAAGAATTTCTTGCCGGTTTTTACGACGCGTTTAAAGCTGTTATAACGTCCGATAATATTAAAGTTAAATTCGCAAAAGTTAAGTTTGTTTTATTTAATCTTAATAACGTCCTTTTTGAATTAAAAATTCCTTTAGCTGTACCTATGCCGACCGTCTCGCCGCTTATTTCCGCCGGTTTTATTCTTTCCCCCCCCGCGAAAACCCTTAAAAATATTTAAAAAATAACGAAATAAGGACGTTACTTGTAAAGAAAAATCAGAAATTACCAGGGCAACTTACCGATAAAAATGGTTAAATTAGTTAATTTTTTAACCAAAAATAACTTGTTGCTTTTATATAAAGTTGCGTTTTTTTGGAAAAAAACCGCCTAATTACGCGAAACGAACCATTTTTTCAACAAACGCCGAAAAATTAAAAACAAACGTTTTTAAAAAGGAGGAACATTTATTATATAAGAAGGACAAGTTTTTTTGGCTAAGAAAGAAAGGGGTGGTAAAAAATCCTAGCTAATAGCGGCTAAAGGTAATCGTCGTAAAAGGGTTAAAACGAAAGAACGGAAGTGTGGCGTTTGCGGCAAGCCCGGATATAATGCGCGCACTTATGAAGAAGTTGTAGATACCTTTAGCGAAGAAGAATCCGACTAGTTTAAATTGATTTATGGCGTTGTGGTTGCTTTATTTGATTTCGTTCCTGCGAGGTGCCAAAAAGTATACCGCAAGGTGGTATGTACCGCGAGGTGGTATGAGACGTTACCCTTATTAATTTTAATTTATATTATTCTTTAAAAGAAACCATAATTTAAACTTTTATAATAAAAGTTAAAGTTATATATAAATGGTTAATTTATATAATTATTATTTCGGTTTTAAAATACAGTATCGTTATTCTTAGGTTATAATCTTTTATTATTTTACGATTTATTCGTTTAATCTTTTATTAAATTTCGAAATTTATTTTAAACTTCTGCGGTACTTTCGTTAAATATTAATTAATAACTTGGTATCGTATATTTTACCAGATTTAATTAATTTGGCGTATTATATTTATAAACCTTTGCGTAAAGAGGAATTATTTTTTTAATTATTAAAAATATAAACTTTAAACTTTATTTTTTAAGTTTGTAAACGTTTTTACGAAACGATTTATATTTACGATCTTTATAAATATATATTGCGAAGTTTTAAGTATAAACCTATTTATTTTCGGTAATTATTTTAAAGGTAATTATAATATGGCCCGTTTAATCGACGTTTTTAATATATATAATTCTTTCGGAAAATAAATTAACTATTCGTTTTAGTTAGCGAAATTATTCTTTTTGGATACGTAAATATTTTAGGTTTTTTAAGTTTAACCGGTTATAATTTTAGTTAATGCAGGTTGATTAAATTTTAAATATTAAGCGCGTACGTTTTAAATTAAAACATTTTTAAAACCATTTTAATTTTCAAGTTCCTTATAAATAATTAATGATGTCGACGGTACGGTCGGCAGTATTATTATTAATATATAACTTATAGCACTTTTAATTATACTTAATTAATTAATATTTACGCAAATTAAACAATTAAAAGTTTTAAATATTAAATATAAAAAATATTAATTATGTTATTATGTTAGTTAATTATAGGTACTATTGCACCTCTACAACTTTAAGTAACTTAGCTCCGGAACATATATGAGCCGATCAGTAGGTGACCTTTCCGTATATAGGGTGCGCTACGCACCCCTCAGCTAGCTGACACCTTTCCGTGTATAGGGTGCGTTACGTACCCACCAGCTAGCTGATATACTCCCCTTAACGCCTTAAAGTATTTATAGCGTTAGTAGTTATATTTTATTACCTTTTAAAGCTGTATTTATTTATTTTACCCTTTTTGCGGCGATTATATCCTTTTAATTATCTAATTTTCTCTTCAAAATAACCCTTAAAACACCTTTTCGTTAGTTTAAAGATTTTATAATATTTATTAATTTTAATTAATTTATTAACTAACATGTTACCTATAGGTATATAATTTATTAAAATTAAGTTTTTATAACTTGTCGTATTTAATATTATATATATTTACTTATAATAACTTTATTTACAACAATGCGATGTCGGCGTTATCAAACCGTATTATTTATTATTTATCGCGTTATATATTTAACACTTTTATGTATAGATTAACTTTTAATATTTAATTAATTAAAAAACTAAAACGGTGTTTTTAATAATTTACGTAAAAGATAATAATTCCGTTTCCGATATAAAAGTAATTATCATATCTTATTTATTTGCTCGTTATATTATTATTTTTCCGAATAGCTTTATAATATAATCTTAAAAGCCTTTTCGATTAATCGAATTATCTGTAAAAAATCGTTGTTTTAAATATTTAATAAACCTTTTATCATCGAATTAGAATGTTAATGTTTAAATATCGATTAAGTATAATATAATCAGATTAACAGTTTTATAATATATGTTATTAACGTTGTATTAAACTAGATAATCGGAATATTATAAAGAATATATTAAGTTACGTATTTACTATAACCTGTAAAATAAAACCGATGTTTTTTAATATTTATTACTTAAACCTATATATGTTAAATCAGGATTCGGTAATAGTTAAGATTAATTATTAACGTTTTTACAAGGTTATTTTAATTCTTTTAAAACTAAGTTAAGTAAATTATTTATAAAATTGAATTAATCTTTTAATTAGGCATATTTTAAATTCTTTAATTTTAAAATATTATTATAAATTCTTCCTGGTTATAAAGGTATAGTATTTCTATATCGGTTAAACTAATTAATTATTAAGGTAGGAATAACTTTTTAAACGTAAAAACTATGCCATCGACGTTAAATGAAAACTACCCCTGAATTAAAAAAGTATTATAATTCGTATAAAAAGAGGTTAAAATTAAGTTTTTACGTATATAAACAAATTTTTAATATTAAAATAAAAGCGATTTCTTTAATTCGCATAATATCCTCTTCCGTTATAAATATTCTCGGGGCGTTTTTATATATATTTTATAAAGTAAACTTATATTAATGAAAACCTTTATAGAGTTATATTATTTAAATTCCAGGTTAAACCTAGCTGTAATAATGATTAAAGTTTGAAATAACTTTTCAAGTAACGCAGATATATATATATCTTTATAAACGTTTTTAAATTATTAATTATTACCTATAATAAAAAAGGCTTTATATTTTCAAGTTAATTATGTTCATTAAATATATAAACGTATATCCACGTAAACGTTTCAACCTGTTTTTTACAGAATTAATAACAAGTTTTTAAACTTTATTTTCTTTTTCAAATAATGTTATAAACAAGTTAATTTAGCTTTACGAACCTTTTCTTTAATGAGTATATATTTAGTTTTTTATTAGCTTACGGCGATGGCGGTGAACTTCGAATATTTACTCGGTTTTAAGATTTAAATACGTTTTTATTTTTAATATATCAAAGAGTTTTCGAATAACATAACGCGTATTTTAAGGTTTCATTCTCTTTAAACTTCCGCACTTTACCGGCTAATTATTAATTATATTAAGAACATAGATTAATCGTTTACGTTAAATGCGGTCTTTAATATTTTATAATCGTATCGATAATTATCCTTTTAATACTAAATGTACAAATAATTTACGTTTTTAACTCGTAAGATAATTTCTTCCTTTGCTCTTATTTTAAATTAAATAACGTAATAAAAACTTAGGATTAGTTTTATTTTCTCGGTTACCCTACTAATTATAATAATTATTAAGTTAAATGTTAAAGGCGGTAATAAATTAAGAGTCGGAAATAATTCGAATCTAATAGCTACATAAAAATAATTAATCCTTTACTAATAAGTTTATGTTTTCTTATTTTGTATGGGTTTCTAAACGCTTATGGTATTTTTAAAAAAGTTTTTTTAATTAGCCGGAAATTAAATTATTTTATTTAAACTTTTATTTTCTTTATATATATATTAAGTAGTTATTAGTTTAATGAGATATATGTATCTATCGGGACAAATTTCGAAGTTTGTTTTCGGTATCTTAAAATAAATAATCCGTAATGTTTTAAATATTACTTAAAAAGATTACCTTTCCTCAAGATTAAAGGTTTTAATAATAATAATTTTATTAATTAACAAGTCCCAGATGTTATAAATATTAGTAAATTAATAGCGGACGAAAAGAGTATTCTATACATTATAGTATAATTCTTAAAGTGTTTATTCTTTTTTATAGTGGTAATTATCATGATGTAAATTATATAATTCTGAGTTGAAAAGTATATTTATTTAATTTTAATTAAATATTGCAGGGCTCTTTTAAGTCGCTAAATAAGTATATTAAATCTTATATAAAGTTTGTTTAAGAAAGCATATTTAAAACTACGGTTTTACAGGTATATTACCGCTTTAAAATATATACAATTAAAAATATAAATAACTTAGGGTTACTTTATATCGGAATCGTTTATTTTTTAATTATACCTCTTAAACGTTTTATACCCGCGTTTTAGGTCTGGATATACGGCATTGAAAGTTCAAATTTAATATTAAAAGCAAGCAAGTAAAGTTTATTATAAAAGTAATAATTTCTTAAAGTTTTGTTATAGTATTCGATTACGTCTAGGAAAACGTTATTTTAATTCTTTAGGACTTTTAAAAAATATCGAAACGTTATAATTAATATATTTTACCTTAGGTCTTTTTAATAAAGATGCTAAATTAACTTAAACTATTTATCGATAGCGAATATAACGTATTTATATTTCGTTGAAAGCTTTTTTTTAGAAAATAAGAAAGTTAATAACGATTTCTTATTTTAATAGGAATATCCTTCCTGAAGTTTTTAACGTGTTTACTTTTTTAACCCGTTAGTTATTATATATTTAATATTAGATTATTATAAAATGATTTCGTCCCATTGTTTTAATATTAAAATATAAGTAAACGATTAATTTAAAACGTCGATGGTTTAATTATAAACACCACTTAATGCCGTTATTTATACGCAACGGTTATTTTATTTATAAGTTGATATTTTATTTTTAAGTAATAAACATTATATGAAATGTTATTATATTAATATTCTTAATAACGAATTAATTAGATTTCTTTATTAACCTAAAATTAAGTTGATAATATTTATTTAGAATATGATTATTACCTCTTCGCTTATTTTATTAATAATTGTTTTCCGGAGTTATTAAAGTACTATTAAATTTTATACGAATTTTCCGTGTTAAGCACGTTATATAATCGTAACGCTTTCGTATACTAGGGCTTCGAAATAATATATCAACCTTTCCGTACCTTTTTATCGATACGAAATTATGATTCACGTATATGTCGTTACTACATACGGTTAATCTAAAGGTTAGAAATCTGTTAATTACATTAAAAATATATATCGTAAAACGTAACTCTACGATAAATAAGTTTTCACGGTAAAACGAAACCTTTATAGCCTTATGTTAATTAATAATAAAAACACGATGAAGTTCGTTTTAATGTGTTTAAGAATTAATATATTTCTATAATTAGGCTTTTAATAATTATTAATAAACGCCTAATTTTCTTTCTTAAGGATTAACTAAAACTAAACCTTTTTTAATTACGTCTATTAAAATAATATTAAAATTACACTTTATAAAAACCTTATTAAGGAATGTATAATAGTATTAACGTAAGCTATAAACAGAGCTTAGGTAAACTTTATAGTAAATTCCTTAAATATCCGATTCGTTACTCTTTCGTTTTATAAGATAAAGGATAGCTGAGTGCTAGAGTGAGATGGTCATCAGTTAGTTGCAGAGTGAATTCTAAAAAGTAAGTATATTAGGTTACCTCCATCTGGCGTTTTATTTTAATTACCAGATGGTTATTTATAATAATGGGTAAGTCCGCGGCTAGTCGGTAATTAATCGTGTAATTTTAAAAGTTATAGCCTTATAATAATTCGTTCCTTTTTAATTATTAATCCTTAATAACGTTATTATTAAGATGCTTTAATTATAAATTAGATCAAGTAAACTAATTTATCACTTTCCGGAGGTGCGCGTATATGTTATATTATAATAATAGTTAGCGTAATTATTAATGTATACCTGATTAGGTAATTAATTATGTTCTGCGTCATTTTTAATTTTAATCTTCTTTTAATTTTACTTAATTTATCTTTTCTTTTTCTTATTATATTCGTATTTCCAGTTTTTTCTACGTAAGCGTTCCGTTTAGTTTCCCTTTTCCTTTTTTATATTGTTTATTATTTACCCTCCGTACGTTTTCCGTCTCGTTTCCGTTTAATATCATTTTTATTCTCGCTATATGTTCCGAACGTTACATCTTAATCTTTTTAATAAATAAAACTTTCTTATATAATAAGTTTTTAATAATAATCGGAATCCGGATTTCGTTTACATCATAAGCCAGAATAAGCAGTATTATATTTACTTAACGTAACATTATTTTAATCACGTCGTTATTTAAGTGGAATTTCGGATACCGTAAATTATATAGTAATTAATTATTTTCATAAAATATTTCATACAAGCCATCTTTTCTTTTAATATTATTAATATTATCGTTTAATATCCGGCCAGATTCCTATTATTTTCCAAGGTTCGGCTTTAAAGAGTATTTTACTTATTACCGAAAATTAAAAATTAATTAATATATTCGAAAAGTACCATACCGAAGCTCTTTAATACTGACGTACCGAAGTATTTACGATCGGTCGTTATTTTAATACCCTTCGAACAGTAAAATTTACCTTTAAAATAAATATTTGGAAAAGGTAATATATTTTCGTTATATTAAAAAACGATTTCCGATCGTCTGTTATAATTACGGAAGTATAATTTTAACGTCCTTTTATAAATCCGCAAACTTATATTATTTTTATATATACTGCTTTTATTATTATCTTGCAGTTGATTCCCGTTGAAGTATAAATATAAAATACTTTTTTAATTTAATCTTTTAACAAGTATGTTATAACCTTATATTTTCCTTTTATAAATAAACTCCGCCTATTTTCCGAAGTTTTAATAAAGACTTAACCGTTTTAAAGTAATGTAATTAAAATATGATTTTATCGGGTAAGGCCGATATTAACATTAAATACCTGAAACGGTTTAAAAATAATATTCTTTTTTTCGAACTTTTCTGAGTTATATAACAATTATTCAAGTCCGCCCTTTAAGGAGAAATAGAACGCCTTTAAGTCCTTTTTAGATTATAAGCTTAATAAAACCAATAACAACGTTTACGTCTTACCGTCGTATATTCTTTTTAAATTATTTTCTGATAATTTCATATTAAACTTTTGTAATACATTTAATTAGAAATGTTAATTAATATAAAGTTTAATAATTAAATATGAAATTTTATTTTCAAGAAAAAGGTCCAAGTACTTTTTCCGTAACGTATTAATTTTCATTTACCTTTTACTCTAATTACGAAAACCCTTTAATTCCATTTAGTATTTTCGCTTATTACATATATTTCATAGTACATAATATATTTACTTTTAACTAATATACGAGAAATAACTACCTGCTAAAAATTAAAAACTTAATTACTTTCAATGTATTTAAAGCCGGTTTCGACTATTATGCGCTATATTTTTAACCCGGTTATCATAAATTTATCATCTATTTTACTTATTCTTTTCTAAGCTTAATAACGCTGTTTCTATATTATTTTATTCTTAGTTATGTTACGGTTTAATAAAAATATCGGAAATATATTATGAATTTATTAATATTTAATAAAATATTATTTTAAATGTTGAGCTATTTATTTACCTTTTAAATATCTTACGGTTATGAATAAATGTAGATTCTTAATATTTTAATGTAAAGGTTTAAATTAATGAATTTACTTATTATTTTAATTTAAACTTTATAAATATATAACGTTAATTATAAATGCTTTTTTATATTACATTTACTTTTTCTTAATATTCGTATATTATTTAATAAACGCCGGTAACTGTTTTAAACCATTCGTTCACCTTTCATACTTAACCTTTAAATGGTTATAAAAAGTATTTTATTATTTATAGGTAATGTTCGTATTAGGCCGTAAATTAAAACCTAGTGGTAAATATATTCCGGGTATTATTACATATAAACTTCGAATCTATTTATAACTTTATCCCGTTATTTTAATACTTAGTTATGTAATTACGGTAATAATACTTTAAGATTTAATAAATATCTTTCCTTTATTTATCGGTTTACAGGTAATATGCGGTTAATATCCGCTACTTTATTTTTCGTTTCTTATATATTTCCGTTTAAAATTAACGTATTAATAATTTATTTTTATTACTAAAAAGTCGGGCAAGGGCTTTAAATTTATATTTATTTCGTCGAAAGATAAATACGTTAATTTGGTTATGATTAAGCTTTTAGCCATAAAAAGAAATAAATTAAATTTCGTAAAACGATTTATAATTATTAAAATTACGCTAGACTTCATTTCATTTCAATCTGAGTTCTTAAAAAGTTTATTTAGATAATAACAAGGATTATAAAAACTTGTATAGTTTATATTCGAGGTTTAGTATCCCGTAATTGTTCGAACACCTCTTAATATAATTTCGAATATCGTTAACGTACCACACCAGCTCCCCGCTTACACCAGCTCGCCGCTCGTTTTTTTTACCATTTTAACTATATAGCTTTAATCATTCATTTTTTAATACCAACAACATGGAACGGCTTACAAAAGAAGCGAAAATGAACCTAGCCGTTCAGGCTAAAAATCGAAACCCGAAACTTAATTATAAACGTCTTTATGCGATATATAACGTTTCCGAATTTACCTTAAGAAACCGATATAACGGTATAGCTTTCCGAGCCGACATTATCCTTAATTTACGAAAATTAACGTTAACCAAAGAAAAAGTAATTATCGACCGTATCTTTAACTTAAATACGTAAGCGTTTTTTATCCGGCTTTAGTATATTAAAAATATGGCGAATTTATTACTTACCTAACGCGTTATAAAACGCGTCGGGGTTAATTAAACGTCGAAATTTATTAAACGGCAAAAAAAGTTCTAAACGTATTTAAATCGGAAAATCGATTATTAAAAAATATTATATAAAAATTTAAAGGTATTTCGTAAATAGTTTGAATTCGTTCGGGTTATAATCGCAAAATACGGTATCGCAAAAAAGGATATTTATAATTTCGATAAAACGGGTTTCTTAATAGGACTTTTTATAATATCGGGTATAATAATTATAAATGTTAAAAAATATAAAAAACTTAAATAAGCGTAATAAGGTAATTAAGAATAAATTATAATTATATAAGTTATTAATTCGTAAAATTAAGTTATACCGCCATTTATTATTTTAACGGGAAAAATTTACTTTAATTTTTGGTATCGTAATAACTTATTATTAACCGATTAAAAAGTTAGTATTAATTTTAATAATTAAATAATAAACGAATTAGGTTTAAAATGGATTTAACATTTTGATAAGTATATATAAACGCGTACGAAAAAAACTAAACGTTTTTTTATTTTCGACGGCCACGAAAGTTATTATTCGATCGAATTCGAAAAATATTACGCAAATAACGATATTATTACGTTTTATATGCCCGCGTATTTTTTTTATCGGTTTTAACCTTTCGACGTTTTTTATTTTTCCGTTTTAAAGCGCGTTTATTTGCTTTATATTAAAAGTTTAATACGACGTTACCATATCCATATTGCGAAAGAAGATTTCTTCGCCGGTTTTTACGACGCGTTTAAAGTTGCCATAACGTCCGATAACATTAAATCTGGATTTGCAAAAGCTGGATTTGTTCCATTCGATCTTAATAACGTCCTTTCCGAATTGGAAGTTTTTTCGGTTATACTTATACCGACGGTTTCGCCGCTTACCTCCGCCGGTTTTAATTTTTCCCCTCCCGCGAAAACCTTTACAAATATTTATAAAATAATTAAGTAAGGACGTTATTTGCAAAAAAAGATTAAAAATTATTAGGGTAGCTCGCCGACAAAAATGGTAAAATCGGTTAATTTTTTAACGAAAAATAATTTGTTATTTTTATACGAAATTGCTTTTTTTCGAAAAAAAACCGCCTAATTACGTAAAACGAACCATATTTTAAGCAAACGTCGAAAAACCAAAAACAAACGTTTTTAAAAAGAAAGGATACTTATTATATAAAAAGGACAAGCTTTTTTGGCCGAAAAGGAAAGGGGTAATAAAAAAATGCAATTAATAACGGTTAAAGGTAATCGTCGTAAAAGGGTTAAGATGAAGGAACGGCGATGTTGCGTCTACGGTAAGCCTGGACATAATGCGCGTATTTATCAGAAAGTTATAAAGACGTTTAGCGATAAAAAATCCGATTGATTTTAATTAATTTGATATGTTATGGTTGACTTATTTAAGTTTGTTGTCGTGAAGTGTTAAAAAACGAGCGGCGAGCTGGTGTGAGCCGGGAGCTGGTGTGGTACGTTAGTTATATTGTTTTTAAAAAACCTTTTTCGTTATTAATTTTAATATCCGGACATATCTTATGTAGCTTACTATTAAATCGTTAGAATGCTAACTAACAAACTATTTTCGGAAAACACCTTATAATAAAGTTATAAATTTACCATGATAATATAAAATCTTATTTGAATTTAAAAAATGCCCTCCTTTTATTCTGGTTTATTGTTCGGCCATTTATATCAACTTTATAATATCCAAATCTTAAATTTACGACCTTTAAACTTAATTGTAAAATTATTAAGAAATCTTTAATTATAATATAATTTTGTTTTTAGTTATCGTTTTTACCAAAAAACGTAAAAAGTGTTAATTATAAATAATAACGTTAATATTAATTTTATTATCCTTTAACTTTTAGAAATTTCTTCGTAATATAATTACGGCTTACAGTTATTATATTTAACTATTAATCGTATTACGCCGGCGATTTATTATTATATTATTATACTCACGTATTAATTTTAAAAAATATATGATATGTTACTTTCCTCTTTTTTAAAAAGAAAGACGTTTTCTACGACTATATAATAAAGGGTTCCCACTTTTTTAACGCGGACGGTCATTATTTAAACTTTAATTACTTAAAGTTTATTTAAAACTTCTGTGATACATAAATCGCACCTTACGTTTATAAAATGCTATATCCCCTTATTATTTTCTTAAATCGCGTTCTTTATTTCTGATTACCTTACGTATATGTTCCCCTATTTCGATTTTAAGTTGAAATTTTACAGTTAATAGAAGAATTATTTCTTGATACTTAATTTCTTTAATATATAATTTACGGGTTTAAATAATATATTTACTAGATTAACTGTACCAGGTTGGTATTAAATTTGAAACTGAATTCTACAAAGCCGTAAATTTATAAAATCAATTTTTCTTTACTATTAGACATTAATATCATGATATTATCTCTTATTCTTATATAATATATATATAATAAAGGCTTTCTTTAATTCTTTCGAATTATTACAGCTTGTATATTAAACTATTTAAAATTATTAATAACTTTTATTATTTTATGTCTTATTACTTTTTATTAAAATAAACTTTTACAATTAATATACGAGTAAGTATTAATATTCTTTTTATTTTTATGAAAATATTTTTTTAATGTGATATATTTGGAATTATTTTATTTATTTTAATAACGAAATATAGTTATTAATGAAGAAAACGGCCCTGAAAATTATAAATACGTGTTAAGCCTTTTCAAGCTGAAAATACTCCGTTTTTATTTTAATTTAAACTTCTATGTTATTTAATACTTTTATAATAATCTGAAAACTACGCAAATACTAAACGATAAACTTTATAAGATATAACGTAAAACTTAAATAATTAAAAACGTTATAATAATAAACCCATAAACGTCTATTGAAAATTTAATATTATTTCGTAAGATAAGGAGTAAACTTGCGATAACTTACAGTATTAATATAAAATCCGGGTTATATAATAAATGAAAGTTAATTACATTTTATATTAATATATAACTTAGTTGTTTTATCTTATGGATGTAGTTTTTACTATATACGAATGAAGCATTTAATAATTTTCTTAACAGTATAAAATATATATGATGAATCTCAATTAAAGGTCATTTGATTTTAAGTTTTAAAGAATACTTTAAAAATTATACTATATATATATTACGTACTGTATAACGTTAAATAAAAACGAATTATATAACGATATTACCATTTATAATTATATTAACAAAGATAGAATTAAACGAGTTTAATTAAAGCGGAAAAATGTTTAAATAGATATTATATTAACTTTACAATTATTTGTTTTCCTTTTATTAACGAAATTACGGAGAAAGAATAAAACAAAATATTAAAAGCCTGTTATATATTAAACCTATGCCATGACATAAAAACATCTCTCTAGTTTGCAATATACATGTAGTTTAATAAATTATAATCTATTATAAATCACGTCTCTTAACATGTAAATACTATGCGACTTATAATTATGTTTAAATAATTATTAAAAATTAAATGCGTAATAAAATCTTACTGTATTTATTTACGTTATATCACGGATTATAGTATGCGGCTTTAAGTTTTATTTAAATTCTGCAAGTTATATTTAGTTTACAAATATTAAGATGTTTAAACAACGGCCTTATTATAATATAAATTAAATTAAAATATAAAATAAAGGTCACATTTAGGCGATTAAGAAAAGATAATTTCGATTTTAAATTTCTATTTCCTAATTTCTTTATAAAAAACCTTCGAGATAAAAATATTTTTATATAACTATTTAAATATAATATTACTTCCGATTGTATATTATAATTTACCTTAAATAAATGAATAACTTATTTTATACATAATTTGTAATATAAAATATACATTTAATTCTTAAATACAATCGACTGTTTTATTATATATAATTTAATTAATTCATTACTAACCTTTGTATATTCCGGATTCAAATACCATTTATCGTTTATTATGAAAGTATTTTATTATATAAGGTCCGAATTTATCGCCTTATCTTATAACCTTACAATGCCCCTTATAACCTTCCGATATTACGTATTTTGCGAATATCTTCCACGTGTTAAAGCCGGACAAAGATTGCTTACGTATATGAGTTAGAAATAGAGTCGGTAATCATTTTCTTCTCGGTCGGCTGCAGTATTTTCGAAATGGGGATAATATTAGCTTAGACGCGTCAAAAGGCAGTCCATCGTATAAAGGTTAAAACAAAGGAATGGTAATGTAAGGTCCGCACCAAGCCTTAACATAATGCATGTATTTTTTACCAAGCTGTAAATACAGTCAGCGAAAAGGAATACGGTTAATTTAAATTAATTATATATGTTATGGCTAAGTTATTCGAATTGGTTATTATAAGATGCCACTAACCATTCGGTTCGCTTGTCTATCCGGTTCGCTTATGTAGTACGTTAGCAGTTATATTAATAAGCTGTACAACGTCATAAACTTTTTCGGAGCGTTAATTAACGCCTTTCTATGATTTAAAATCTGTAAATACCGTTTTTCGAATTTCCTTATATATTCCGTGCCAGTAATAAAAAGTTGCTATGCGCTTATAGCTCGAATTTTATTCTTTATAGCCGTTACTTTATATTATTACCTAATTACTACGTATTGCTTAGTTTACTTCCGCCGACGCATTCCGTTCTGAATAAAATGGTTCAAAGGTTTATTTTTAAAAACAGTTCTTTTTTTAGAATATTTCAAGTGCGATGAAGAAGATTTAACGTTGGTACAAATTTAGCATGTTTCTGGAACCTTTTAAAATAATTTTCAATTAAAGGTTTTCCTTTTAATTTATCGTAATCGGAATTGTAATTATATTAGTTAAAATTAAATTAAGCGGAATAAGATTCACTTAAGTATTAATAAAACTCTTAATCTCTTTTCATATTAACCGTTTAGCGTATTAATAGATTTATATAACTTTGATAATAATTTATTAGATATTGCATTCGTTTCATTAAAATAATAGTTAATTTCGAGATGGAATCATCTTACTTGTATAACTTAACGGATAAAACGCGTCAACGTACCACACCACCGAGCGGACCAAACCACCGAGTGGACCAAGATTTAACACTTAGCGATAATTAATTCAAATTAATTAATCATAGTACATCAAATTAACAAAAGTTATTCGGATTCTTTTTACCTTAACATATTTATAATTTCTTTATAAATAGGCGTATTATATCCGGGCTTACAGTAAACGCTACATTTCCGTTCTTTCGTCTTAACACTTTTGCAATAATTACTCCCAGCTACTATTAATTGTAACTTTTTACTACTAGCTTTCTTTTTATTAAAAACAGTTTATCGTTTTTATATGATAAATATCCTTTCTTTTCAAAAATGTTTATTTTCAGTTCTTCGACGTTTACTTGAAACAATAGTTCGTTTCGCATAACAAGCTATTTTTTCCCCTGAAAAATAACTTCGTACCAAAATAATAAACCTTTTTTATTAAAAAGTTAGCCGATTCGATCATTCTTATTAACCAATTTCCTTGGTAATATTTAATCTGCCTTTATAAATAACGTTCTTATTTTATATACATCTTTTAAGCTTTTTACGAGGGAAAAGATCGAACAGGCGGAAGTAAGGGGCGGAATCGTCCGTATAGGTATAACTAAGAAAACGGTCAATTCGGAAAAAACGTTATTAAAATAAATAAAACGAAAGAAGCTTTCGTAAATCTAGATTAAATATTACCGGACGTTTTAATAATTTGAAATACGTCATAAGCAGTAGCAAAGAAATCGTTTTTCGTAGTATAAATATAATAACATTCTATTAAACTTTCGGTATAAAACGAAAAAAACCTATTTTGAAATAAAAAATAAGATACGCCGAAAGGTTAGAACCAAGAAAAGAATTACGCGAGCATATAAAAAGTAATAATATCGTTATTCGCGTAATACTTTTGAAATTCGATCGAATAGTGACTTTCGGAACCGGTAAGAATACAAAACGTTTTTATTTTTTCGTACGCGCTCGTATATATTTATCAAAATATTAAACTGATTTTAAATTTAGTCCGCTTATTATTTAATTATTAATATTAATATCAATTTTATAATCGTCTAATAATACGTTATCGAAAAAGAAAATCGGACTAGCTTTTTACAGTTAAAATAACAAATAATTGAAAAATTTAACTTATTAAGTAATAATTTATTTAATTATTATTTATTACGCATTACCTTTTCACCTTTATTTAAATCATTTCTGTTTTTAAGTACCTACAATTACTATCCTTAATATAATAATGACCTTTATTAAAAAGTTTGTTTTATCGCAATTAAAAATAACCTTTTTTGCCATGTCGTATTTTATAGTTATAATTCGAACGAATTCGAACCCTTTACGAAATACTTTTAAAACTTTGTATATTATCTTTTTAATAATAAATCTTCCGATTTAAACGCGTTTAAATCTTCTTTTACTGTCTAACTAATTTCGACGCCTAATTAACCCCGACGCATTTTGCAACGCGTTAAGTAAGCATCAAACTCGCTATATTTATATCGTATTAAAACCGGACAGAAAATGATCGCGTATTCAAGCTAAACATTCGTTCGATAATTGTTTATTTTTATTTCTTTTTTCATCGGCGTCAACTTTCGCAAATTCGAAATAATATCAGTTCGGGCACATGGACCGGAATACCGTTCTTTTTAAATCGTTTCAAAATCGTCATATATAAAATATAAAGTTTTAAAGCTAAAATTCGGGTCTAACTGTAAAACATAAATAGTTAAGTTTATTTCTTTTGTACAATGTTCTGTATTTTTAATATCATGTAACATATAAATCAAGTTAATAGTTTAAAATGTTAAGAAATTTAGTTCGCTCAGTGGCTTCGTCTGCTCGGTAGTGTGATACGTTAATGAAGAAACCTATTAAATTATTACTTTATATTATTAATATATTAATGTTAGATTTTACTAGAATTCGGATTTCATAAATATAATTTCTATTTTTCTTTAAGATATTAAGAATAATTCGATACTATAGTTTACTAGTGTCGTAATTTAGCTTAACGCTTTTTCAAGTACTATATTTAAAAAGTCTAAAATGTTCAATTTTATTAATTATGTTTCTGAAAACACTTTTAGAACCTTGCTTATTTTTATCAGTTCTTATAAGGATTTTCCTGTTATTAAAATATGATTTATTATAATTAAGGTCGGAGTTATCGGAATTGTTTTCTGATAATATTTATAAATTTATCCCAATTAAACCCTTTAAATGAAAGCTTAATTCCTTCAGAACAAACGGACAAAACGATTAAACCTTATGGTAAAATACGTAATAAAAATCTGATAACAGATTGTAATGCCTAAAACGGTCTTAACTTTCGAAACGTTTTTATATAGTTAAACTTCTAAAATTTCGTTTACTTTAACTATCTTTAAACGGTAGCTATTCGCTGTATAAAAATGTTCAAGTATACTTATACACTCTTAGTATTAGTAAAAGCTGTTTATATTAATCGAAATATTAACGAGCTTACAGTTACTTAAATCTTTATTAGTATTATGGATATATTTATATACAAACCGTCGAATACTTGATAAATTCATTTCGTTATCGTATTTTACTTTTAAGTTTTTGATCCCAACGTCGTCGACAAATCGCGGAGTTATATCGTGTTTTACAGCGTTTGAAATCCTCCTGGTCATACGATAAAAAATAAGTTATAAAATTCGCGGACCTTCCAGATATATTAGTATAGTCAAAAAGCTTTAAAAATAGCGCGGGAATAGTTAGGTTTTTCCTGGCCGGCGTTAATATATTTTAATCGCAATTAAAGAAAGAAATTATTAAAATAGTTACGATTTTAATTTAAATATATCCGTGCACTGATCTATTTTTACAAGAACATACGCCTTTTTATTATACTATACCAATTTGTATAAAAATAATAAAAATATAAAAATTTAATACATGTATAAACGATTACATATATTACAAATAGTAGCTATTTATACTTCTATAAATTATACCTTCAGCGAATCGCATATTGAATAGTGACTAGTTAAAGTATTTTCTATAGTAAATATTTAAAACTTCATAGAATATTAATTGTAAATGTTTAAATAGCCACAACTTCCAAGGTTACCATTAGACTCGTGATGTAATACTGAATTCAACAGATTTTAATTTAAGCTGTATATTGTTATTGTTTTTTTTTCTCTCTTTTTCTTTTAACATGACAGTGGGGGTGAAAGTGGTATGTTTTAGTCGGAAATAGGTGGGCGCACGGATTTAATTGATTGATGAGTGTAACGATCATATAGTATAATCCGCGAAGATTTTATTATAATCTTTAAATACAAAAACGTTTTTCAAAATAATTCTATTTAACTTTATCTTGAAAGTTAATTAGTCCTAATTTACTATCCTTTTTTTATATAGAATTAAACGTTTTTATAGGTAATATAAAACTAGTTACATAGTTCTTTTTAAAGTTGTATTGGAAATATCTTAATTAATTTATCTTTAAGGTTAAGTAGCATAATCATACTATTTCTTTATTACGTTTTAAAAAGAAATAGTCAGCTTGTATAATTTGATACGATATTAGAATTAATCTTGTTGCATTTTTGCTAATTCCAGGTTATGATAACGTTTTTTAAAAAAGCATCTTCTTTTATAAAAATCTTTTGTAAATGATAAACCTATTATATAACTGATTAATAATAGTATTAGCATTTTTCTTTATAAATCGGAGTATATTGCAATATGGTAATAAATCTGAGGAATAAAGTGGTGAATAAAGTGTCAGGATCGTCATATTTCTTTACTACTTTAATTAAGGGTTTTGTTAGTGTTATGGGAATAAGGGTTCTCATCGTAAGAGTCTGTTTTAGGGCCTAGCGTGGGATGCGCAACGGCTAAATCCCGGCCAAGGGAAGGCTTGGCCCTACCAAGTGACCAGATCACATAGATCACATAGATCTACGACATACTCACTGTTTAGGGGATGGATATATAATGAATCAATTTCTAATGTAAATAGCATCTACTTAGTTTCGCTCCTAAGCTATCAATCTAAGCCTACCGCTAGAGGTACCGTTCTCTACTGTGGGAAAAGTCCGCAAATCTCTTTAACGAACAGACCCCTAGTAAATCATTCCTCGCGTTATTGTTACCTGTAAATTAAGACCCCATTTCGTATTCTGCTCATACCTCCAGGTGGATGTATGACAGGTTTGTTACAGTTAGGTGTTCTTAAATTCTTTAGTTTATTAGGTTACATTATTAGTATTACTTTATGAGGTAATATATTACCTGATCGAGATTGCCTTTTTCTATTTCGGTGTGTATATCATATTAATCTGGACGGTACGGTCTTTACTAACCTTTTTTAGTAACCTTTTTTACAAAATTGCATATGAAGCCTTTGCAAGTTCTTTATTATTAAATTATTTTAATACGGTATTTCCAGGTTTTGATTTGTCTTTTATAGTTTTTAAAATAATTGTCGGATTTTAATTAACATTAATATTAGTAATCGAAAGAATATACGAGCGTATAACATATGTATTTATTTTTATCACTTTTAGGCCTGCCTTCGCCTGTAAAACGTGTTATCGTTTTACCGGCCACTCTTTTTCTGGTTTTTTTCTTAGCGCGAATACTATAAATAACCCTTTTAATTATGATTAAAGGGATAATAATCTTTATCGGATCTGTTACAATGACGGCTTCAAGTCAGGTATAACCAGTTTATTGCTATGGGGTAGGGTCAGGACAGAACAGATTCTTGTCTTTTACAGACATAGATAAGGCCCTTCGACCTTTAAATAGTATGAAAGCTGTAGTATACCAAGGGGGAGGATATGAGTAATGTAGGGGTGCTAGGCTAGTAGGCCTGCAGGCGATAGGATCGAACTTTAAAATTTCTTTTATGACTTATAGATTTATATAAAATATTATTTTGGATTTACCTATACAGTTAAGTTTGGAGATTAACGACTACGCAATGAAATAATTGTTAACAATAAATATAAGAATAAAGATTAATAGGGTAGATAATTAAATCTATATATTAATAATAATATCGAATAAAGCTCATTTTAAAAGCTTAAAAGTTATAAATAATATTAGTATTTATTGTATTACTACTGCATGTCGCTTAATGTATAAGGTGATATGTAAGGATACAGCTCCTAGAGGTCTGCGACTAGTAACCGACTAGTCGTTGACCCACTCATTAGCATAAATAACTATCTAGTAACTAATAAAAACCTCTTGATAGAAGCGACCTACTACATTTACTTTTCGAATTTATTTTGCGATTAATTGGCGACTACCTTCAGCATTTAGCTACCTCTTATGTTATAATTTTTTCATTTTCATTATAAAACTTAATACAGTAATTGTTAAAATAAAGTAGGTAAGTTATACGACGAACGTAAATTGTTAACTAAAATGATTACAAATTTCGATACGAATAACTTATAATTGGTTATAATATTAGAACGGATAAAAACTCTTATAGAAACGTTTTAATAAAGAAAGGGGTCCATTTTTTAAAATTATAAATCGTTTTATATATTTAAAGGAAATATATTTCGATAACCGTTAATCGAACGGTTAAAGAACGGGCGTAACATAAGAATAACGTTCCGAAATTTAAAATAAAAAAGGTTCAGGCCTTTAAGGAATAACCAAGTTTTAAAGATGATTTAATAACAAATAAAATAACGTTTGAAATTCATTTAATAATTAAGCAAGTAATAAGTAATAATATAACCCCAAAAGGTTAAACTTTATAAATTATTTATTATTTAGTTATAAAAGCCTAAGGATGATACGGGGGTACCGGATTATAGTTACCCGAGATTTACCGGACCTATATCGATTAAAGAAAGAAAATTAAATAAAAAGTGTAACCAGAGTATACGTCAAAACGTGAGGTCGAGATATGCTTACTTATATTTAATAGATTATAGGTTATATCAACGCCCTTATTAGGAACGCCTTGCGATCGTACGGCCTTAAATTTATATATTTCGATTATAAAAAAAACGAAAAGAAAAAACCTGTAAATCCTTTTTTATAAAACTTATAATTGAAAACCTACCATTTTCATCAGAAATATCGAGAGAAATTTACGCAATTACGAGCCAGCTAATGAATTATTATTAAATTTTTAAATTAAAAAGCTTTATTTGATGAAATAAATCCGTAATCTTTTTAAGCCCAGAAAATAGTCGAGATAATATACGTTTCGTATTTAATTATTTTTATAAGTTTATAGGGCCGTTATAAAAAATCTTATTACGTAAAACTATTAATTTAAACTCATTTAATAACCTAATGAATAAAATAAAGCGTTATCAACATGTATGAAAAAAGAGAATAAAAACCGTTCGTTTGTCGCTAAAAGTATTAATAAGAATAAACGGTTCCATTTTAAAGTTTTTAAGAAAAGGGGCCTAAAAGATACCGGTTAATTAAATATAGCGTATAAAAATAATAAAAACCGAGGAGGTTTTTATATTCGAAAACCGGATAATCGCCGGTGTAATATTAACCAAAATAAGATTACGGGATTTAATATATTTAATCCTTAACAAGGTTTACTAACATATATTAATTATAGAAAATTAAATTATAAAAGGTTTATTACGCCGACCGCATAGCAAGTAGCTTCCGAGAGCCGTATAAGACATTATAATTTATAATAACGATTCCGATAAATCTTTAAACGTAACCTTTAAAAGAAAGCCGAAATAAGTATATACATTTCATTCATTGCGGTAACCCATTACAAGGTGGTCGAAAGAAAGCCGCCTTTTAAAAAAAGGCGTTTAGTAAAAATAACGAGGGAAATATAACTGTACAAATAAATATAAATATCGAGGCGTGAATTAATCCGGTAAATAAAGAATTAATAGAAAGGTTTAATTTCTATTAATCCCTTCTAAGTATTCAGAGATTTATCCGCAATAATAACGCGTATATTAAATCTTACGGCATTTATAAACCTTTTATTAATATAATAAATAATTATGATATAAGGTAAAAGTTTAACAAAATGTATCTCGCAATATATTACAACCGGAAAACGCGCGCTCTTTTATTATCCCGCCTTAAAATAAGTAAATTAAAGATCATATTAAAAATGGCTATAAACGGATTATCGTACTAAGCATGTTGAAGAATTAGTGAATAAAGAATCGTAAACTTAATACTTTCAGAAAAAAGACTTAAGATCGTTAACTTAATAAGTTTAGCCGATAAACCAAATATTTTAACATTTAAAGAATATTTGTGTTACGAAATGATAAAACCTTTAAATTATTTATCAAGAATTTTACGACATATATTCCGAAACAGTTTTGAAAAGAAATGAAGTTAGTAAGGATAAATATTTAATAAAATTAATCCTAAGAAAAATGGTTTTTTTAGACTTATTTATCCAATACCGAAAACGTATCCAAAACGTTAAAAGTTATATTTGGAGAAATTTAACGGCAAAACAAATATGTTACTTTACAGGGAATATAAAGCCGTTAATATTATTCGCATTTAAAAAAGACGATAATTTCCGATTATATACTAGTTATTAAAATTTATACTGAATTGCGATAAAAACCCGGTATTCTTTATATTTAATTTCGGAAATTATAAACGGATTAAAGTTTACTAAAACACTTGTAAAAATTAATATTAAAATAAGTATTCTTATATTAACGCTAAAAAAGTAATAAATAAAGAATTCCGTTTTAAACGCGATACGGTTACTTCGAATATACGCAAGACAAAGTGCTATTAATAAGATATCGAGCCATGTACGCTGACGCCTGGTCCACTATATATACGTCTAGTAACACGACGCGACCGGAGAGCACCATCAAAACCGTACTCAAAGGCGGGCCGGATGAAAAACCAGTAAGGGTCTTAATACGGTGACAAATAAATGGTTATATACACGATAGTTCTGATTGGTTCCAGAGCCCTAGCAAGCTCAAACACCCCCAACCACTCCAATTAGTGCTAATACGATAGGAGCCGAAGCTCCGAATGGTTCGTACAATGGATTGGCAGCCTAAAGTACGTTATCCTAAGTTGGATTCGAACTAACTGACTTTCGCAGATGCTGCAGGTTGCTCAAGCCTCGCAGGGCGCAAATTGAGACACCCAGGCTCTTGACCACTAAGCCATTGAAACTTCGTGCGAATATACAGTTATATTACTAAACTTTATTAATACCTTAATTACCTTGTAATGTTAAATGTATAAAATATAAATTAAATTAATAAACTATATCTACATAATATATTTAAAATGATACTATTATTAATTCGATTTATAATAAGAAAACACGTGAGATAATATTATTTTAATTTATAAATGATTCTTATAATATTAATTATTTACCAAAATATTAAACTACGAATATTTTTATAAAAGAAATTAAAATTCGTAATTAATACTCATAGCGTAAAGATTAACCGCCGACCAATTTAAGTTATTATAACATAACTGCAATTAAAATTAATTTAAAATATTTAAATATTAAAAGATTTATTATGAAGTAGTTCAAGAAAGGCGTAAATGAAAAAAAGAATTATTTATATGAAAGGTTTCTAAAAACGATTAAAACTTTAAAAAACCCCTTTTTAAATTAACGACCGTATTCTGATATTAAAATAGTTTTAAAAACTTTATAATTAGAACATATACTTCGATAAAATTATAATCGGGCAAATTTTTATAAACACGCAAAAGGTATCAATACCTACTTATATATTAATTGCGCAAATTTAATTTAATAAAAAGCGAGGAGTTATAAAATAGTAAAGATTATTAATAATTATAATACCTTAAAAGACTAGGACTAATATCTTAGAAAAAGGGAAAAAGGCGTTATAAAATTAAGTGATTATATAATATTAAAACATATTTTAAAAGTATTAATGTTAACTTTAAAAAAATATCAACTGAAGAAAGTTACAGCTTTACATAATTAAATTTCAAAGTTTAATACTAGCCGGACGTTACAAACCCGGCGGATATATTATTTTTACGCTTCGATTCTATATTAAAACATTTAAATCTGGAAGCTTAGTTTATATATGATTTGAAAATTATAAAGCCAGAAACTAAATGAATCGAAATATACGGAAAATAATCGTAAATACGTAACGCGCTCTGAAGAGGTATAAAGGTTTAAAAGACTTTATAAAAACAACTTAAAACCTATTTAAAGTAAAGTTTATAACTAATTCTTAAGTAATTAAAGTTTAAATAATTACCGTCCGTAGAAAAGGAGGGAAATCTTTATTTTAAGATCGCCAAAGATTTTACAAAGAATCAAAAAATAAAGGATTACATATTTACAGAATTCATAAATTACTTATAATAATGTCAATATAAATTATAACGGTAACGCGATTAACTCTTAGATATTAATAATGGCAAACCGCAATTGGTTTACGATTAAACTTTAAACAGTTTATATAAACAAAACGAATATTAAAGTTTTATTTATAATAATGTGTTTTACGACTTTTATCGACAGCAATTAATTAAAAACAAAATAACGTTATAACTAAGAATTTCCCGCTAATTTTCGAATTAAATTAGTTAATAATAAATTAAAGACTTAAATACCATAAAATTAATACTGGCAATTAAATGTTAAATCGGAACGAAAAGGATATATTCCTTAAACGGGAAAAGAGTTTTATACTATCAGAATAAATTCGTAATTTCATCGTAAGACCTTTTACTAACATAATTAATCCATTAATAGTATAAGGATTTACAACCGTATTATATACAATATCTCCGTATATTAAACTTAATACGTAAAACCCTTTGGTACAAAATAGTAAAGTTACGGCATAAGTTATAAAAGTAGTAATAATTGTTGTTATTATGTAAATAACCATTTTAAGAAATTACATTAAATTATAATATAAAGCTTTTTATAAAAAACGATTAAATTTAAACGAATTAAACTACTACGCGATTTTCATAGTTTTTAATGGTTTTATAAAATTCAACTTGTTTTTACGGTTAAAAATTAAAAAGTATTTTAAAACTATTAATTATTTAAAAGATGTAGTTAATATTCCAACATAATAGTTATATTATTACCAAGCTTAATAAAAAGGGAAACATATTTAAATAAATTATAGAAATGAGAAACACGTTTTAAAAGTTAAAAAGATTATTATTAAAAGTTAATATCAATTATATACGGCTGAAAGGATTTAATTAAACTTTACACGGAGGCTTTAAATTATGTTTTAAACGTAATAATGAAATATTAAATTAAGAAAGGCAATTTATACTGTATCCTGTTTTATTTTTACAAATTAAAAGTAATTTAGCTAAATTGCTTTGTTCTCGCTAAATACCCTTTTTATTATTAAAACCATGCGAACATTTAAATGTTATCTTAAAATTTCATTTACTAAAGAAGGTATATATATATTATAAAAGCCTGATTTGGTTTATTGCTATTAATGAATTAACAAACAGATAATTAAGTTACGATGAAAATTTAACAAAATGTAATTTCCTTATCATTTGTTAAAAAGGATTTAAAAATAATAAAGTACAGGCGTTAAATCGAAAAGTAAAAATTAAAAAAAAAGTTAATTAAAGTTAATTACCTAATTTTCGAGAGTACGTTGAATACACTTTTATAATCCGAGCATATGGTAACGATTAAAGCAGGACCTTTTTCTTTATACTAGAAAGTCTAGATACATATTAACGGATTAATTACAAACTTAAAACTCAAAAAATATAACCTTAAAAGAATATTACGCAATATTAAGACGAAATATTTATGAACAAGAATTAAACAAATACCTAAAGATTTACAAAACTGTAAAAGAAATACACCGTATTTATTACTTTTTAAAATAAAATTAAAAAGTATCATTATATATTATTATGAGAATAAGGGTTCTGGTTTTAAAGATCTACTTTTGAGGACTAGCGCGGGACGCGCTGAGGGCTAAACTGCGGTTAAAGGAGGCTTAGCTCTTAAACGTAATCTAGGTAATTTAGGTAATTGAGCCAGAGTACATAAATTATATAAATTCATGACATATTTATTCAATGAAATAAGGGTATATAATTAATCAGTTTTTTATATAAATAATACAGATTTTATTCCGCTTTTTAATTCTTAATTCAAGATTATAATCAGAAATAACCATTCTTAATTATAAAAAATATTCTTTAAAGTGATTTAACGAATGAACCCTTGTTAAACTATTCCTTGACTTATTATTACGGGGCAATTAACACGTTATTTCTTATATTAATTATATTTCTAAATAAATATAAACCAGATGCCTTACATTTTAATAATTCCGTTATTAATAACCCAGAAGTAATTTAAAATCTAATACACTATAAACCGTTTTAAACTTAATAAAAATAATATCGCAAAACGATGTTTAAAAGAATAAAGAATACAGCAAGTCCCGATTATAAAGTAATATAAAATTAATAATTAAATTAAACGATTTTTTCTTATAAAAAAACCTTTAACTAGTTGATTACATAACATTTCTTTACAACTTGAAGTAAAAAAACACCCTTTTTTAAACCTGAGACCATTTAACTACGGTTACAAAAAAATTATTAAAATCTAGGAAAATTCGAAAGAAAAGCGAGAGGCTATGAAACCGAAAGTTCTGAAAAACAAAACTCTTCCCTAAGGAAAAAAATGAAAATCCGATTACGTAAGATTCAAGCCTTGAAAAAGAATAAGAAAAAAAAGACTGCAACCTCCCCCCCGCCCCCCCCTAAAAGAAAAAGAATAACTTAACTCAGCCGAAAAAAAAGAAGTACCCTAACACACCTATTATTCGGCCCTAATCAGTGCCTAAAAACCACTATCTTACCTCCTAATTATTACGGGATGCCGGAAATCAAAAGCTATAAACTAATTACTCGAAAACTTAATAACAAACCTGAAAATATAAAAAGGTTTCTCGTTTAAGCTAATACTTATCTTCAATTTTACGAAAGTTTTTTAATAAAGGATTACCAAAAAAATAATGGCCATTTTTTAATTACTTCTAAAAAAGGTCGTTTTATAATTTGAACTAATTATAAAGAATTATCTAAAAGATTAACCCGAAACATCCTCGGATATTATCAATTATATCTTCGTCAATTACTAATACTTTAAATATAAAATAAAAAGTATATATAAACATGTAAATACAAAGTAATACGTAATAAAATAACGACATTTCCTTTTTTAAACCGAGTGAACAACGGAATATACAACAGAATTTAACCGCTTAGCAATAATTTTCAACCTACCTAACAACCTATTAATACGTCCGTTTTATAATAACCTAAAACTTTAAATTAAAAACGAAATATACATAATACCTAAAATTAAATCCTTTAAAAACTATACCGATAAGGCTATCGTCGCCGACCGACGCACCTTTAACCAGTACCTCGAAAAAAAAGGGACTAACAAACGAAATAATCATAAAAACTTCAGTAATAAAAATAGAAAAAAGTAAAAACAAACCTTAAAAAAACCAGTATTACATCGAAAAGATCTGAAAAGGACAAGTTCAAAATACAAGGCTTCAATTAAGGTAAAAAGAGTTACTACAAAAATAAATATTACTTTTCGGCCAAACGGAGCTTTAAAAAAAGGGCTTTATAAGCTTAAAAAAAGTTCAAACCGCCGAATAAAAGGTAAATACGAATAGTAAGATAAACAAAGCGACAAGAGATTTAACTACGCTTTAAGAAAAAATAATTTATTTTTACTACGACCAACAAGGTCTAAAATAAAACATAAAATATAGAGATTACTGTATATATCAGAACTTTATGATTAAAATATAAAAATATTACCCCGGACGAATAACGTCGAAAATAATTATCAAATTAAAAAGCATTTATTACTGCGACGTACAAATATACAAAATCAACGCCGAAAACGGTTAGTTGCAACTAAACTTTATAAATTATCGATAATTATACCCGAAAGCTTATGAACTTCCAAAATACGCAAAATAGTTAACGGCTAGTTTTCAAGCCGAATCCTGAATAAATAATTATAAACTTGTACATTTTACTACATGCTTTAATTTTTATTATCTAATTTACTTTTGGAACTAAAAGAACTAACGATTTTTAACCAGGCTAAAATACATAAATACTTAACGAACTAAATAATAAATGAAGGTATACTAAAACCTCCTGATAACTAAAATACCCTGAATTTTGCTACTTATACTCCGGTTTTGAACAAAGTTAAAAATATACAACTTAAAGTTATTGAAATTATTTACCGATATTATGTAACCTAAAGCAAATATTAATTGTAGAAATGAATCTATCGGAAGCTTACATTTAAGAAAACCTTTTTTCACTTTTAAAAGAATAACTAACATTACTTAAATTACCTTATCTGATGTATAAAAAACGGTATAAATATATAAACGATTATGAAACCAAAATATGTAATTAAAAAGGTTCTAAAATGAAAGAGTTTTTTAATAAGCAAACTGTATTAATTAAAAATTTTTTAAAACATTCGAAAATAATATATCGAAAAGTCCTTACGTACAGAACCTTGTACGAAACAAAAAAGAAATTACGACATTAAATCGAAATCTTTATTCAATACGGAAACAAAACATTTAAAATAATAATAAATTCCGGAACACAAAATAAGTTCATGTCTTTTATAATAACAAAAACCATAATAGATTCCTTAACAGTATAAGCTAAAACCTTATAAATTACGTAGAATTAATAAAGACTTATCCAGTTACGAAGACGGCCGAATTTGTAAAGAAACCAAAAGCTTTTAATTTAAATACAAGAATAGCCGAAAAGGATTATTTTCGATATAACCGACATCTTAAACTATAATATTATCCTAGGCATACCGTAACTCCGTTATAATAACTTAACAACTAATTAAAAACGTTAAACACTTTCTTAGAAGAATATTATAAAATCACCCGGAAAGAATAACCAAAAGACTTATTACTTTATCAAAATATTACAAATTTCAAACTAAACTATTACGATCCTTAAAAATATCAAAGTTCAAAAGATCGTTTAAAGATAACAAAAGTGTATATTATTACCGCATAATCTATAGGAGTATCAAATACTTATCAAAAAAGGATACTATTACAAACTTTAAAAAGTCTATTATATAAACCTCAAAGAATCGAAAGTCTTTTAGAAGAAAATATAAAACTTAACTTAAGAAACGGATGCATTTAACCCTCTAATATTTCTACTAAATATCCTGGCCATAGAATACTAAGATTTAAAGATAAAATGTAAAGAATTAACGAAGACGGAAACTTAATTTTAAGAGAATCGATTATAAACAATTAAAGGATACGACGATTAAAACGCATATTCCTTAGCCTTTATAAATATATTAAACAAATATTAATAAAGTTAAATAAATAAACAAAGGATTAAAGAACGATATGTAAAATAATATATAAACTTTACGAATAGTAAATAATACCTGAAAGGTTTACTAATATTTCCGCTATTTTTAACGACGGATTGTACTTACTTTGCACGGCATTTAAATAAATTCGTATTTATTTATTGCGATAATATTTTTTATTTATTCCGAGATCTTTAAAAAATAAAAACCATATTATTTAAATCTTTAAAAATTAAAACAAAGCGAATATTCGAATTAACCGAGTTAAAAATATATAGCATATACAAAAACTAGAATTCTTAATATTTATTTTTACTGCCGGCTAAATTTAAAATTAATGCTTCAAGTTAAGAGTAATTAAATCCTGGCCTATTTAGATAAGGCGAACGTTATAAATATCAGACAGATCTTAGGATTTACGGCTTAGGTACGGACCTTTAAAAAAATTACGGCAACACAATTAAAATATTAACGAAACTTATTATTAAAAGGTACGTAGGGAAAAGATTCGAATTCTTAAAAAAAGTAAAAAGAGTATTTTAAATTCTAAAAAACTCAACTATTAATAGACTTATAATAATATTACTTAATAGAAAGAAAGAAAGGCTTAAAAATAAAGGATTTAAAGTACGTATTAAATACCGTCCTAGAACAATTAAAAAATGATAACAAATAATACCTAATAACCTATTATTCGAAGATATTCTGAAACGAAAAACCTAAATTCCCGATTTATGATAAGGAATTATTAACGGCTATTACCGCTTTTAAAAAATGAAAACCTTTTCTTAAATGCATTCAGAAGATGACTCGGTATTTACTTAAATTATAAAGTCTTTTATAGATTAATAAAAATATAAAAATCAAATAAATTATATAAAACTTGGATACCTTTCTTATCAAAATTTAAGTTCAAAATTTATCATATTAAAAAAAACAATATCTAAACGGATATTTTTAATCGTAAAGGTAATAATAACTCCAAAATGCCCGAACGAAGTATAAAGACTTTATAACATAACTATGATAATATTATATAATTATATAAAATAAATAAAAGAATTAACCGGCGAACCTTTAACATAATTTCGGATTTCCTGTAACATAGAAAAATAAAATATGTTTAACAACAAAAAGAATAAGACAAAAAATTAATTATTATACTATAACAAAATATATTTGCTTAAAAATTAACAAAAACGATTCATAATAAGGTTTTACTAAAGTTTGCTATATAAATACAAAAGAAACGTTAAAATTAATAAATGATTATAAAAAAGGTACGATGTTCTAAAATTACGGCGAATAATTAAAACGTTTTCAAAAATGATAATATTTATAAGAAACCTAAGATAACTGTGACGGCTAAGGGGTTTAACCAACTATTAAACCTAGTCGTACGGTTTATGTTGGCAGTAGTGTCGTGGGAAACTAAGCAATGATACGTTCAATAGTTACGTCTGGTAATAACAAATTATCAAAAGTAATCTGGGTAACCAAGTTATATTATAAACTGGTATTATCTAGATTATAAAAAAGGTAATAAGTATATATATCCTTTCTGTTAATGCAAGGTAATCCGTATTAATCCCTTTTGATTACTATCGTTCGTCATAATTAATAATAATCCTTTAGCCTTGATTACTCCTGATTACCGGATCCACTATAATCAAAAATCACGTAATCCGATTTCCTAGAACTTGTCTTTCTACAGTTTCCGACCGTTTAAAAAGGCCAAGCCTTACTGGGCCATAACACGATTTCCCCCCTCCTAAGATTTTTACCATTAAAGATTAATTTGTTTATTTCGTAATTTTGGTAAATAATTTTCTCTCTTTGTTTTTATTTTTCTGGTATATTTCGCTAACCAATATATTTAGCCGAATTGAAAAAACTCGCCGCAAACTTCGTTCTTTTACCGCCCGTCGTATTAATCTTATCGAAACTTTTAACGAATTTAGCTTTAAAGTTATGCCTTATTCGTAATGTTTTTCGAAAGGGTTAAAATGCGAAATAATGGAAAATATGTCGCAATATACGAAATATGTTTCCCGAAATCGTTCTTACGATAGTATTAACGTACCGCTTTCCCCCCTGCAAAACATCCGTTATAAACATCAACGTTTTAAACGAAAGGAAACGTTTATAAAAAAACGTTTTTTAAAGCTCTAACGACGTCAATTAAAGATTTAGCGTCGGCATCAAAAGGAAATAAACGAAACTTTGGTTCGTTTGATTCGGCTACGCAAGCAAAAGGCTTTGGCGCGTTCAAAAGGTATCACTATAGTTTAACGTGGCCTTTAGTCGTTAAACGAGCTGGAAAAGCAAGAAAAACGTAAGCAGGCTGGGTTAAAGGCTAGCGCGGCCATGTTAACGTAGGCTCCTGGTCCGGTGGACTGGTCGGATATCGAAAATACCGATTAGTCTGTTATTAACAGTATTAACTGGGGTGCCATTATTAATAACTCCGGCGTCATTAGTAAAAGCTCCTTAAAAGGTATTAAGCGTTTATAAAATTCTTAACGGGTTCCCAGGTATTCTCGAAATCTAGATAATTTTTTTACTTAATTAGGTATTAAGTAAGTCCGTTTTCTTTACGCGTCTTTAAAATCATCTTTACCTTATATATTAATATATTTTTTTCTACCTTTTTTTCGTATCTTATATTAACTTTAATAGTATTTGTTGTTAATTTTAATAAGGAAACGTAAAAAATTAGGTAAAGTTTAATTTTACGTAATAATTTTAATTAATAGTTATTTTCTAAGATTTTCTTAATAACTTTATATAGGCCGATATATATAAAGTCGAGTCTTTTGTTAGGTCACTTAATTTAGATGTTTTTGGTAACTAAGTAAACCATCTCTCCCTTTTAGAAGGTTAATCCTTTTAACCTTTTCTGTTTATAATACTTTTTTATTTAGTTACGTATAAATTCAAATTTTATTTTTATTTCTAGATATAATTATTTAAGTTATTTTAATATTAGGATCGTTTTAACGTTAACAGGCCCTTCGCGTACATCTTTATAAACTTCTAGTATAAAACCAAAGTTGGCGTTTGCTAAAGTTATCTTGGTGTTTTTGTAGTAACTGGTATTATAAGCTAATTGCGCAATAGGTAACCTTTGGACCTAATCGTTTTATTCGTAATTGGTATAACATCGTAAGTAAGTTTCTAATATTTGGTTAATTCTTTCCGTTTATCCGTTTATTTAAGGTTTAAATGCGTTAAATAATTTATAATTTAGGCCTAATTAGGCTATATGTTTTTGCCAAAATTTTGAAGTAAATATTATTTCTTTATCTGAAATGATTTCCGTTAATAATCCGTATACTTTTAAAATATGCCTTAAAAAATGTAAGCTAATTATTCCGTGTTTATATCCTTATTATACGGTAAAAAATAAAAAGATTTGATAAATCGGTTAACGATTACGAAAGTATTATCGTAATATATGTTTATAACTAGGTCTTTTAAAAGTAAAAGTTTGGTAATAAAATCGAAAATAATTAAACTCCATAATCGCTTTGCAACTAATAATGGTTATAATTCTCCGTATGGCTTGTGTCGTCGAGCCTTTGCTTTGTTACAAATATAGCATTACTATCGTATTTCCTTTATTATTAATTTCATTTTAAAAAAGTAATAAATGCGCTATAATCGTTTTAAAGTTTTGTAAATCCCTAACTATCCATATAGTTAATATTCGTATATGTTTTTTACTAATATTTCCTGGTATTTCTTTAGGACTTATATTTTTTTTATTTTCTGGTCTTTAGGTAGGTTGTCGTTATATTCCTGGATTTTCTGGTATAAATTAAAGGGTGCTGCTTTAATTGTTGCTATTTGTCGTGGTTGCAGGTATCCTTTTATAATGGTGTCGAAGATTTGGTAACTAACCTTAATTACTTTCTTTTCGAGGTCTGGTCTTTAACTAAATAGGTTTGCTATGCCATTCTTTAATCCTTTTTGGTAGATAATAATAAAATCGTATTCTGCTAATTTCTTAACGTAACGTAATTATCGTCCTATAAGTTCTCTGGTAATAGTAAAACGGGTAAAGTTCTTATAATCGATATACACCTTAACCTGATACAAGTTGCCTTTAAGGTAATATCTAAATTTTCGGAAGGTTTTAATAATAACCATAAGTTCTTTATCGAAAATAGCGTAATTTAATTTTATTCCTTTTAATTTATAAAAATAAAAGGTAATAAAATATAAATAACTTTAATTATCGCGATATCTTATTATTATACTTAAAGCATAATCAGAAACGTCGGTTTTAAATTTAATTAAGCGGCTTAAGTTATATATAATTAATACTAGCTCGCTAATAATCGAATCTTTAATTTTTTAAAAGGTTATCTCCGTTTTCGTCGTTTAAAAAAAATTATTTCCTTTTTTCGTTAAGTTAAATAATGGCGTAATTATTTTGCTAAGGTTTCGAATAAAATTTTTATAATAATTAACGAATCCGAAAAAGATTTATATTTGCTTCACGGTAATAAGTATTTCCTATACCTATACCGTAATAATCTTTTAAAAGTTTATCTTAATATATCTTAAGGTAATAATATATCTTAAAAACTCCACTTTTTACGTATAAAATTAACTTTTTTCATTATTAATTAGGAAGTTAACGTTTTATAAGGCTTAAAAAACTATATAAACGTATCTTATATATTGCTCTTTACTTTTCCAATAAATAAAAATATCGTCGAAGTAATAAATAACGAAAATATTTAAGTATTTTTTAAATACGTAATTAACCATCCGTTAAAAGGTTGCTGGTACGTTTATAAATCCGAAAGGTATAACGAAATATTCGAAAAGTCCGTATTTCGTTTTAAAAGTTATTTTTTACTCGTATTTTAATTTAATATGAATTTAATTATATCCTTTTTTAAAATTTAAGCTTAAAGATTAATTAATTCCTTAAAAACGATCTTTTATTTCGTTAATTAAAGGTAACAGTATTTAATCTTTTATCATGATATCGTTTAATTATTTATAATCGATAATTAAGCGTAATTTCCCGTTTTTCCGAGGTACGAAAAATATAGGGTATCCGGCCGATAAATTAAAACGTTATATATAACCTTTCCGAAACCTATTTTCAAGGTATTCGCGTAATACTTATAATTTAATCTCGTTGAGGTTATAAATTAGATAAAATCTAGTTAATATCCCGTTTTTAAGGATTATTTCGTAATTATATTCGTTATATTCGGATAATTTCGTTTTAAACTTTTTACGGAATAATCGTTCGTATTTATAATATTATAAAAATACGTTAATTATAATATTTGACTTCAGGGGTTAATGTTAAAAGTAATCATTTATTTTTTGCAACTTTGTTCTGATAATAACGATAATACGTCGTATCTTTTTATGGTACCCTTACTCTTTTTTTATATCTTATTTTTATAAATAATAAAGTTTTTATTATATTTTTATACTTGCATTTATCGTTATTTTCGATCCAATATTAAAACCTTTTTATACCTTACTTTTTTTTATCAAGTAAATATAAGACGAATTTTATTTAACTAGTTATTTAATCGATTAAAGGGTTATATTAATATAGCCATAGTTTTCCGAAAATTATATCGTAATTCCTTATTAAAATAATATCGAAATTTATTATTTGATTTTATCCGTTAACGAAAATCTTAAGGTAATTAATTTCGCGGTTAATCTTTCCGTTATCGGAAGTAAATACTTAACCTTTTACGTTCTCGGCAATATAAGGTTTTATTTTTTCCTTTTATAATAATCGAAATGGGTTAATTATATCCGGTATAATATAATTACCTTTTATTATTCCGTAATCCATAAATGTAATAAACTAATATATCCTAATCTTTGTTTATAAGGTAATAAGGTCGTTTTTGGCTCCTATCGTCGCGTTTAAAGCCCTTTTAGAAAGTTTTTATTAGCTTTTCCAGGTCTTACTATTTCACGGCTTTTTTATAAGTAACGTTCGTTTTTTAATTTATCGTTTAACGCCTTAGTACGTTTTTAATTTTATGCGTTAAAGGTTTTTAATCATTTTAGCTATTTTTTCTATCGGCGTAAGCTAACTTTAAATAAAAGGATTTACGTTTAAATGTTTTGTTTAATAATATACTTTAGTTCGGGGATTTTCTATCCTTTTTATCCTGCTTGGAATTAAGCGTCGTATTATTTTATGTTTTCGTTTCTTTTCTTTATTTTATATTTAATTTTTTGCCGTTTATCCGGATCGTCCGTAAACGTTAAACGGAAGTTTAAGTTATTAATTATTTTTAAAAATACCTTTATAACCGTTTAATAAATCCTTTCTTTTTTTATCTTATAATTGTACCAGCCATAATAATATATAAGGTCTTTATCGGGGTAACTTTTTCCTTCGGGCCAACTTGTTGTTATTGTGATAATGTTAATGGTATTTTCTGAGGCGAACGCTTTTAGGTATTTATACTATCGTTAATCCTTAAAGTCTTTCCCGGTTTAATTATAAAAATCGAATCCTTAATTATACATTCGCGTAAGGCGTATCTTAATATACCGTTTTCCTTCTATATATCTCAGGCAATAAGTACGCTTATACTGGATAACATGAAGTTTTCCGTGTCGGTTTGGTTATCCTGGTAGCAGGTTTTTATCTTATCTTTAATACTCCTTAATCTATGCGTTAAGTTCCAACTGCTTATACCGCTATCGCCGTTTTTTTTTGGGAACGAAAAAATAATTTATCTTTTAAAAACTCCTTTTATCCGTCGTATTCTTTTAGCTATTGGGCTATTATAAATCTTATGGTAAGGGTTCGTTATTTCTGGGTAATTACTTAAAAAAGCTTTTTAACCTTCTGTAATCCTTATTATACTTCCTTAAGGGGTTTATGGTCGTCCTTGATTTTAATCATATTAATTAATCTATTATCGTTTCCTTAATTATTTCGAGGGGGTCCCTAGGGAACTGGAATCCAGGTATTCTATCGTGGCTTTTTGGTCGCCTTGCATTAATAGGCCTTATATCCCATCTTATTGCAGTTAAAGCACTTAATGGTACGAAGGTCGCGCTGCTGTACCGCGCCTAATTTGTTATAGCCCAGCGAGGCTTGGCCTCTCCAAACGGTCGGAAACTGCAGAAAGACAAGTCCTAGGAAGATCGGATCACGTGACTTCTGATCACGGTAGATCCAGTAATCAGGAGTGATCAAGGCTAAAAAATCACTATTAATCATAACGAACGTTAATAATCAAAAGGGATTAACATGGATTACCTTAAATTAATAGAAAGGATATATACGCTTATTACCTTTCTTACAGTTTAAATAATACCAGCTTATAATATAACTTAATTACCTAAATTACTTTTAACAATTTGCTATTATTAAACGTAATTATTAAACGTATTATTATTTAATTTCCTACCATATTATTATTAATATAAACCCTACGATTAAGTGTAATAATTAGTTAAACCTTTAAACCGTTATACGTTATAAACTCTTATTTAATAATATTATTAAACTTTAAGTAATACCTTTAATACGATATTCTTTAATAAGTAACCCATCCTTAAAGGAACCTTTAAAATCCCCAAATAATTTTATAAATTCCGATAATAAAAAGATTTAACTTAATTTTTCCCAGAAGAAAGCCTTGCGGCGACTTGATTAGTTAATTAACGCGGTTATTTAACTTATTAATAATAGAATTAAGCTTATTAATACCCTGAAGGAAACCCGAATTAATTAAAAGTCCAGTAAGTTGAATTAAAAAGATAAGTTAATATAAAACAACCCGATTAACCGGATTAGCCGGCCTAATTAACGCAACTTATACAAACGACATACGGAAAGAAGTCCGGAAAAGTTTTAAAATTTATTAAACCTACCCCTTTCGACGGAACTACCATTAAGTTATAATAGTTCTTTACGGAATGCCGTATTTATTTTAAGTACTTCCTTATTAAATTTGCAACGCTTAGTTTTTAAATCCAGTTCGCTGTAAGATAATTAACCGGAAACGTAATTATTTGGTTTAAACTTACTTTTTATAAATAGGTTATTAAACCTTCCTAATAAAGGTCCGTAAAGATTGTAACTATTTATAACGATTATAAAATATTCGAAAAGGAACTAAGAAAGGTATTCGGAATGGTAAACGAAAAGATTAAAGCTAAAAAAAAAGATTAAAGAGCTAAAGTAAAAAGGATTAGCTTCCGGATACGGTAATTTCTTTATTTAATTAGCTTCGAAAATTAATTAAGGACAAAAGGCATTAATAGTTACATTCTTTAACGGCCTAAAAAAAGAAATACAAAAAGAATTATTTAAGGATGAAGGTCCCGAAAAGTTGGTGGATTATATCGCCATGGTAATCAAGATCGACGATTAGCAGTACGCCTAAAGGACTTAACATTTTAAGGACCGACAAAATAACAAACTAAGGTACCCTTTTAGTACAAATACTTTACGAGGAACTAACACGTCTTATGGAACGGTACCAGGACTTATAGAATTAGGCGTAGTATAATAACGTAACCCGCGTACCATTAAATGCTTTAATTGTAACAAAATAGGATATAAGGCTTATTAATGCAAGGCACCTAAAAAGCTACGACAAAATACCTGGATATTAATTCCTTCAGGACCCCCTCGAAATAACCAAGGAAACGATAATAAATTAATTAACATAATTAGGATCAGGGAGAACCTTAATCCCCCTAAGGAAGTATAATAAAAATTATAGGAAGCTAAAAAACTTTTCCAAATAGTTAACCAGGAATAATAAGCCTTTACTATAGGACTTACGGTAACCTAATAGCTAAAAGAACATAACGGATAAAAGGAGCTTTCAGAGGATAAATTACTTTGCCGTTTTTAAAAGAAGCGGCGATAGCGGTACGAACAGTTGGAACTAAACGTATGGATTAAGGAATACCAAGGTTAGGATAAGAACCTACTGCTAGGATAACCAAACCGATACGGGAAATTTTATGCTATCCAGTATAAGCGCACCTATTGCCTGAAATATATGGAAGGAAAATGGTATATTAAGATACGCCTTACGTAAATATATAACTAAGGATTTAACTTTCATAATCAAACCGGAAAAGACTTTAAAGATTAATAATGGTATAAATACTTAAAAGCGTTTATTTTGGAAGATGTTATTAATATTATTACGGTAACAATAAATTAATCCGAAAAAGAAATTGCCTTAACGAAAATCTTATATGCTATTACGGTTGGTATAATTATAAAATAAAAAAGGAATAAATTTATTAAATAATTATAAAAACGTTTTTAGAAATGATTAATAATTTAAATTTTCGTTTAACTTTTACCAATAACCCAGAAAAGCAGCAAGAAATTAAATACGAAATAAAACAAAACGAAAAGATAAGGTAATACGACGCTTAATTCTAAATACGATAAGAGGAATAAAAAACCCCCGAATTAAAATATATTACCAAAAAAAACTTTTAAACGTAAATTCTTTTATTTAAAATTATTTTAAGCCGATAAGAAAAATAACTAAAATAATTAAAAACTTTTAACGTATAAAGTTAAAAGCGTATTAAGGCGTTAAAGGATAAGTTAAAAAACGAACGCTATTTATAAAAAAGCCGTAAATTAATAAAACCCGGAAAAATTAATAAAAGTTTCCTAAAAAAGCTTTAAACGTAACGATAAAAGTTAAAAACGACCTTATTACTTTATAAGTAAGGATTAGGATATATTAATTTACCGTATTTATGGATTACGAAATAATAAAAAGTAATTATATTACGCCGGATATATTTAACTAATTTCCATTACCATAAAAAGAAAAGATAAAAGCTTATATTACCGAAAACGCAAAAGATTAAGTATTTGCTTACGATAACGGAAAGATTAACCGCAAAATTAATTACTTTAAAATTTTTATTAATGGACGAAATGAAATAATAAACTTCGATATCGTTTTAATAACGACTTACGATATAGGTTTCGGAAAATTATAATTATATTAATATAACCTTTTAATCGATTATTTAATTAGTTAAATAAAATTCGTTTTCTATTTATTCGATGAAAAGAAAAAGAATACGAAAAGATTTTAATATTCAATCGAAAATGGCGCTAAATATAAATATACAAATACGATAAAAACTTTATTATTTATAGGAATAAAATAAAAAAAAAGGAAACGTATCATAAAAGAATATAACGTATTATCGCTATTATTAAAACAGAGTTGCGAAAAATAAACGATTACTTTTAATATTAGCTTTTAAAGCCAGAAACCATAATTAACGTATTTCCATAATATTATAAATACGAATAATTATTCCATAAAAAACTTAAAACAAAATTACCGCAATATAAGAAATAAGATTACGAAATAATCCTTAAAAACGGGATATCGATTAAATTTTATTTAATTAATAACCTTAACGAAATAAAATTATAAGCATTACGCCAATACCTTAAAAATAAATTTCGGAAAGGTTATATATGACGTTCCAACTTATTAACCGGATACCTTATATTTTTTATACTTAGAAAAAACGGGAAATTACGCCTGGTTATTAATTATAAATGATTAAACGATATTACGATTAAAGATAAAATACGGTTACCCTTAATTAACGAAATAAAAAATTACCTTTACGGAATTAATTAATTTATAAACCTAAATTTTAAAAAGGATATAATTAAATTCGTATTAAATTAGGACATAAGTAAAAAATAACCTTTAAAACGAAATACGGATTTTTTAAGTACTTCGTTATATCTTTTAAATTTACGAACGTATTAATAATTTTTTAACGGATGGTTAATTACGTACTTAAAGAGTATTTAAATATTTTCGTAATTTGTTACCTCGACGACATTCTTATTTATTCGAAAAATAGAAAAGAATACATAAAATATGTTTATATAATTTTTTAAGCCTTATAAAACGCTAACCTTTTAGTTAATAATAAAAAAAGCCAGTTTTATACGTAAAAAGTGGAATTTTTAAAATATATTATTATTTTAAAATATATTAAAATGGACTTTAAGAAAATCGCTGCAATATAAACATAGAAAACGTTTATTATAATTAAGGAAATATAAACCTTTTTCGGATTCGCTAATTATTACAAAAAGTTTATTCTAAATTTTAGCAAAATAACTACGTTATTATTTAACCTAACGAAAAAAAAATTTCCTTTAAACGACGAAAACGGAAACCGCCTTTTAAAAAATTAAAAATGCGATTATTAAAAAGCTAATATTAATTATGTACGATTTAAGCCGCCTAATTAAGCTTAAAACCGATATTTCGAATTACGTTTTAAAAGTAATAACAAGATACCGTAGTAATTAAAATTATTTATATTTTATCGTTTTTTATTTTTGTAAGTTAAAAAAAGTAAAGTTAAATTACGTTGTCCCCGATAAAGAATTTATGGTTATTATTAAGGTTTTGTGAGAATTTAAATATTACTTTAAAAAAACCTATACCAAGTTAAAGTATATACCGACCATAAAAATCTTACCCGTTTTACCATTACCAGAGAACTTACGGAACGATAATTACGTTACGCCGAAGAATTAGCAGAATACGATTCCGTTATTATCTACCAGAAAGAATTAGAAAATAGCAAAACAGACGTATTTAGTCAAAAACCAAACCTCTAAGAAAAGGTAATTAAGGTTAGCTACCAGATCTTCGACATTATTATAAAAAGATATTTATAATTACGCCAGATACTAACAATTAAAGCAGCACCCTTTAATTTATACCAAAAAATCCAGGAATATAACGATAATTTACTTAAGGATTAAAAAATGGGAAAAATACAAGTCCTAAGAAAATACCAGGAAATATTAATACGAGATATATACGGGCATTAGTTACATGGATACCCAGGGATCCACAAAACCCTAAAACGATTATAACGTACCTATTACTTTTCTAGCATAAAATTAATAATGAAAAAAATACGATAATAATACCATATTTGTAATAAAGCAAAAGCTCGACTATACAAGCCATACCGAAAATTATAATTATTATTAATCGTAAAGTAACTATAAGATTTAGTTACTTTTAATTTTATTATTAAACTTTCACTTTTAAAAGATTTAATTATAACTATATATTACGATAATGTTTTTATAATCGTTAACCGATTTATTAAATATTCTTATTTTTTATTATATAATAAGGATATAAATGCAAAATAACTAACTTACATCTTTTTAAAATACATCTTAAGAATATACGGATTATTAACGGAAATTATTTTAAATAAAGAAACAATATTTACTTTAAAGTTTTGGCAAAGATTTATAGCATACTTAGGCCTAAACCATAAACTATTTAACGCATTTAAACCCTAAACAGACGAATAAATAAATAAAAGTAACCAAATATTGGAAACTTACTTACAATATTATATTAACTACGAACAAAACGATTAGGTCCAAAAGTTACCTATCGCATAACTGGCCTATAACATTAATTACCATAAAAGCATTTAAATAACTTTAACAAACGCTAACTTTGGTTTTATACCAAAAATCTACAAAAAGGCACGCGAAGAATCTGTTAACGTTAAAGCAATCCTAACATCAAAACAATTTAAGCAACTACCTACAAAAATAAAAACAAAACTTGAATTCGTACGTAACCAAATAAAGAAATACTATAACCAGAAAAGGTTAAAGGAACCAACCTTCCGGAAGGGAAAGATGGTTTACCTAATCACCAAAAATATCTAAACTAAACGATTAAGCAAAAGATTTAACTTTAAATATATCGAACTATATAAGATCATTAAGAAAATCTTAGAAAATAATTACCAATTAAAATTGCCACCTAAGGTTAAACTTTATCTAATCTTTCATATTTCCTTATTCGAATTAACAACAAATACCGTCAAGGTTAATATAAAATACGAAAAAAAGCAGAAAAAGATATACCAACATACGAAACAAAAAAGATCCTAAACATACGAAAAAAAAACGGACTTACGAAGTATTTAATTAAATGGAAGAATTACCCAGACTTCGAAAACATTTAGGAACCCGCCAAAAACCTTATAAACGCCTAGCGCCTATTAAAAAGCTTTTACCAATAACGCCGCAGTTATTAATAATGGCACCCTAATTAATGCTATTAATAACGGACTAGTCGATATTTTCGATACCCGACCAATTTACCGAACCAGAAGCTTACGTTAGCATAACCGCGCTAGTCTTTAACCCAGCCTGCTTACGTCTTTCTTACTTTTTTAGCTCGTTTAACGACTAAAGGCCACGTTAAACCATAATAACACCTTTCGAACGCGCCAAAGCTTTTGTTTGCGCAGCCGAATTAAACGAGCTAAAGCCTCGTTTATCTCCTTTTAATACTGACGCTGAATTTTTAATTAACGTCGTTAAAGCTCCGAAAGACGTTCCTTTATAAACGTTTCCTTTCGTTTAAAACGTTAATATTTACAACAGATGTTTTGCAAGGAGGAAAGCAGTACGCTAATATTATCGCAAGAATAACCTCGGGAAACATATTCCTTATATCGCGATACGTTTTCTATCATTTCGTATTTTAACCCTTTCGAAAAATACTACGAACAAGGTATGATTTTAAAGCCAAATTTATTAAAAGCCTCGATAAGATCAGCACGACGGGCGGTAAAAGAACGAGGTTTGCGACAAGTTTTTTTAATTCGGCTGAATATATTAGTTACCGAAATATATCAAAAAAATAAAAATAAAAAAGGAGGTTATTTACTAAAATCACGAAACAAACAAATTAATTTTTAAGGGCAAAATTCCTAAAAGGGGGAAATCGTATTATGGCCCAATAAGGCTTAACTTTTTTAAACGGTTAAAAATTGCAAAAAAACAAGTCTTAAATAAATCTAATTACGTAACTTCTGATTACGGTAAATCCAGTAATTAAAAGTAATTAAGGTTAAAGGATTATTATTAATCATAACGAACGATAGTAATTAAAAGGAATTAATATAAATTACGTTAAATTAACGAAAAGGATATATACGTTTATTACCTTTCCTATAATCTAGATAATACCAGCTTATAATACAACTTAATTACCAGATTACCTTTAACAATCTGCTATTACCAGACGTAATTATTAAACGTATCATTGCTTAGTTTCCCACGACACTACTGCCAACATAAACCGTACGACTAGGTTTAATAATTGGTTAAACCCCTAAGCCGTCACATAATTCCATAAGTCCTGGTGCCGTTCCATAAAATATGTTAATTCCTCGTAACGTACTAGTACTAGAAGGGTGCCTTAACTTATTATTCTAACGGTCCTTAAAGTGTCGAATCCTCCAGGCGTACTGCTGGTCGTCGATTTTAACTACCATGGCGATATAATCCACCAACTTCTTAGGACGTTCGTCCTCAAACAATTCTCTTTATACCTCTTTTTTAGGCCGTCGAAAAATATGGCTATTAATACCTTTTACCCCCAATTAATTTTCTTTTCGGCCTTAATCTTCTCGTCTATTATTCTAAAAGCTTTCCTTAATTCTTCCTTAAATTTCTCGTAATCGTTATAAATGTTCGTAATCTTTGCGGATCTTTATTAAAGAGGTTTAGTAACCTATTCGCAAAAAGTAAGCTTAAATTAAGTAACCGCATTCCCGGTTAGCTATCCTATAAAGAACTAAACTCGAAAGGTAGGTATTGCAAATCTAATAAGGAAGTATTTAAAATAAGTACGGCATTCCGTAAGGAACTATTATAGCTTAGTAGTAATTCCGTTAAAAGGGGTAAGCTTAATAGGCTTCAAAACTTCTCCGGATTCCTTGCCGTAAGTTATCTAGGTAGGTTATGCTAGCTGGGCTAGCTAATCCGGTTAATCGGGTTACTCCATATTTACCTATCTTGTTAGCTTAACTTTCTAGGCTTCCAGCTGCTCGCGAATCTCCTTAAAGGTATTAATAAGCTCGATCTTGTCGTTAATAAGCTATATAACCGCGTTAGTTAGCTAGTCGAATTTACGTAAGGCTTCTTCCTGAAAGAAACTAAGTCGAGTTTCTTCGTTATCGGAATTTATGGGGTTATCCTCGGGTACCTAAAAGGTTTTCTTAAAAGCGGGCTGCTTACTGGACGACATAATATTAAAGGTATTGCTTAAAATCTGATAATATTACTAAACAAAAGCTTATAAGGTATAACGGCTAAAAGGTTTAACCAATTATTAAACCTAGTCGTACGGTTTATGTTGACAGTAATATCGTAGGAAACTAAGTAATAATACGTTTAATAATTACGTTTAATAATAGCAAATTATTAAAGGTAATCTAAATAACCAAATTATATTACAAGCTGGTACTATTTAAACTATAAAAGAAGTAATAAATATATATATCCTTTTTGTTAATCCAAGGTAATCCATATTAATCCCTTTTAATTACTATCGTTCGTTACGATTAATAATAATCCTTTAGCCCTAATCACTCTTGATCACCGGATCCACTATGATTAGAAGTTACGTAATCCGATCTCCTAGGACTTGTCTTTCTGCAGTCTCTGACCGTTTGGAGAGGCCAAGCCTTGCTGGGCCATAATAATAACGCATTTAAAGCTTTCATCATTATAACAAATTCGTAAACTCTTTAATAAAACATAGAATATTATAATTTAAATTTCTTTTTTTAATTTTCCTTCATTTACACATTTAATTATTAAAATCAAATATAATAAAATTTAAATAGTAATTAATAAATTTATTAAGTATATATATATTTTACGTTTTAAAACAATCCGAGAGTGAAATAATTAACTTACGGTTTTATTCGATATTAGCTTCATAAATTCCGAATGCTGAAAGAGATTATGTTTAATAAAAATAAAATATTTATTTTTAAACTTAAACCTCATCTCTCGAAATAGATGAACGTTCAGTTGAAATTCCTAACGGCTTATCAGTTTAAATGGAGGGATAAACCGAATAACTCAACCAAACCTCGATATTATACCTTAGACATTACCTTAATTGTTAACTAAAAAGTTAAATAAAACCTTTATCTCTAACGTAAATAACTTACGATACGTCTATTAACGAAAATATAAATATATTACCTTATACTGTTATATATAAGTACGAGATAATAGCTTACCGCTTAAAATAGTTAATAAATAAAACGCTAATAATTATTATTTTAATATTTTGAATAGAAATAGAAATAATAAAACTTGAAACGATATTAATCCTATAACGAATTAAATCTTAATTTTTTTAGCAAATGATGGTCTAATAATATAACAAAGAAACTATTATACGATTTGTTTTAACAAAAAAAAGGTTTACGTGTTACGATAAAAATAAGACGTAACTTTAAATATCTTACCAAATATAACAAAAAGGCTTAATAACAAACTTAATTTTAAAAGATTTATCCCATTTAAAATTGTTAAAATCGTTTAGAAAATTAATTACAAATTATCGTTACTTCTGGTAGTAAAGGTATACTCCGTTTTCCATATTTTCTTATTAAAAGTAAGCCCGAAAGACGCCCCACTTAAAATGAATGTGAACTTAAAAAGGATAAAGACATGTACGAAAAAGAAAAAAGATTTAATACCGGAATTATTAAAAACAAAACTTAATGGTTAATTAAATAAAAAGGTTATTGCATGAAAATTAATATATAAGCATTACTTAAATCGTTAACAAATATGATAAACTTAATTAAAACGTTTATCGCTAAAGCTTTAACCGGCCGTTTTCACCGCGGCCAAAATCGCAAGTAATAACGGTCCCCCGCTTAAATTTGACTTTACGCCGCTTTAATTGAAAAAAGAATAAACTCCTCCGCCGTAGCGTCCATCTTGGAACCAAGCTGCGCCTATTCCGCCTTTCCATAACGTCCCTACGTTTCTAATTTTTCTAATTTCTCTAATTCTTCTAATCTTTCTAATTTTTCTAATCTGTCTAATTCTTCTAATCCTTTTAGTTTTTCTAATTCCTCTAAGTTTTATAATTCTTTTAATCTTCTTAATTCTTTTAATTCTTCTATATTTTCTAATTTCTCTAAGTTTCCTAATTCTTTTAACTTTTTTAACTTCTCTAGTTCTTTTAATTGATTTAAATTAGAGCCTTCTTTTAAGATTATAAACGCCTTTTTAAAAAATGTTTTGCTATAACAGCAAACGTTTTAGCCGGTTAATAAATTCCTTTATCTTTTTCTTTTCGGTCTTTTAATATCTTAGCAAAATATTTTTTATTTTACGTTGCGTTTCTTATAAATAATAACGTTACTCATTAATTCTTTGCCAAAAACGTATATCTAATACGCTATAAGCCGAACGTTAACCACGGATATAAAAATTAAAATTCGGGATCCTAATTACGTAAAAACAACTAGATTTTTTAAAACAAAGGGAGTTTAAACAAAGAATAATTAAAACCCGAACTTTTAGATACACTTTACGCGGTTATCGCGCAATTTACGTTAATATAAGCAAGGTTTCTTTTTTCTTTCCCAATACTGCTTATTATAATAAAGTTAAATAAAAATCTATAAAAGCTTTTTCAAAACATAAAAACTACTTACCGTTTTATTTTAAAGATAAAAACCTTTAAAAAAGAAATAATGTTAGGAAAATAAAAGTTCTCATTCCCAAGATTTACTTTTAAAACTTAACGTAGGGCGTGTTAGCAGCTTAATTCCGATTCAGGAAGTTTTAACCCTGAAAAGTAATTTAGTAATTTAACCAGATTATATAAATTACAGAGATTTACTATATACTTACTTTAAAAAAGTTAGAATATATAATAAATCGGTTTTTATATAAATAATAGCTGCTAAATTCTGTTCTTGAATTATTAATTTAAACTTGCATTTAGATGTAGCCTTCTTTTAATTATAAGAAAAACCATTAGACCTCGTTAACGAAGAGACCCTTATTAAGTCATTTTTCGCCTCATTGTTACCTATTAATCAAAAGCCTATTCCGAATGCTGATCATACGTCCAGCGAGATGTAAGATAGGATCTTTATATATATATAATAAAATAAAGGCTTAATAATATAAACTAACGTACGACACAAGCTCACCGCTCACACAAGCTCACCGCTCGTCACGTGTCTACGGCTTGAAGGCCTAACTCCGATAATTTATAACTTTACTAAATCTTCATAGAGTCTGATACAACTTTGTATATGTTTTTCTAGGGATATAATCTAGCTAAAGCCTAAATTACAGAAATCCCGGGTTAATTTAAACCGAGATAATTTAAAAGTGATGAAATTTAAGAACTAAAAGTTCATATCTTAGCTATAACTCCTTCGGAGTTTCTGCGATTTAGTCTTTAACTGGGTTATATAGCTAGAAAGACATATACAAAGTTGCATCAAATTCTATTAAGATTCAGTAAAGTTATAAATTATTGGAGTTAGGCCTTCAAGCCGTAGATACGTGACGAGCGGTGAGCTTGTGTGAGCGGTGAGCTTGTGTCGTACGTTATACGAGAAATCATAATTTAAAATTTAATTATTTTTGATATTACTATTAAACCTTTATTCTTAAAAATGGAATTAGTGACATACATTATAAGGGAATTTCTATAATTATGAATCGGTTTTAAAAGTTTTTTAACATTCTTTATATAACAGAATTATAAATATAAAATAACAAATTAAAATTACTTTAAAATACAGTTTAAGAATATACGGTTAATTAATATAAACTTTTTTAAATAAAGCAATAACATTTATTTAGAAATTTCAGTAAGCATTTATATTCTAATTAAGTTTAAATTATAAATTATTTAACGTAATTAAACCTTAAATAAACGGTCGAATAAAGCGTTACCTATATATTAAAACTTTATTTCTAATATTATATTAACTATAAATAAAGCGTTTAACTTTACAAATTACTTCTCGTATAAACAACTTATAATACTATTTATTACAAAAATACTAGAATAATGTTAGTAAGCGTTAATTCTAGGTTTATATTAAAGTCTACAAAATTGCGTAAAATAAATAAATATTTTATATCATAATAATTCTAATATTGAAACAATAATATAATTTTATTTAAAATAACAACGCAATCTGGATTTGTATGTAACTAAATAAAACTGTATTATAACTAAAAAAGGTTAAAGTAATGGTTTTTTTAAAAAGATAGAATAATTTATTTAATTAACAAGAATATCTAAATGAACAGGTTAAATGGGAAACTTAATTTTAAATCTATTTACATTTAAATATTTATTACTTAAAATTAAACTTTATTCAGTTTGTTTTAATTTCTTGTTCGAATTACGAACGCATATCATTATAATTAATATAAGGTATAGAAAATGCAGAACAAAATGGATTGATAGACAAATAAAAAAGGTCTTAAATGTATTTAAAAAAGACCTCCACTGAATAATTAATGATATAAAAGGATTACTAAAATTGCGAAAATACTAAGAAACCCGTTAATAACTTTATAAACGCTTAGCGCCTTTTAAGAACCTTTTATTCGTGATAACGGGACCGTTTAAAATAACTTCTTTATCTGGATTTAGTAAAACGGATTAATTAACGGCTCTGAAACCAAACTAATCGGCCACCCCGGCGGCCTTTGTTTTAATTTTTTTAACTTATTTAACGAATATAAATTACGGTTAATTATATTGCTACTGTTAATGATGAAAGGCTTTTATTATTACCCTAACTATTAGAAACGGTATCTAGTTTTATTCATACGTTTAAACTTTTCGTTTATATTTTGTTATAATTAAAAACCCGCTTTTCAGCAAAGACCTCCTTACGTTTTAATAGTTCCTTCTTTTCGAAATATTACGTTAAAACTTCATCGAAATACCCTAATTATTTTAATGCTGTTTATTAAAAACGCAGTTTAAATAACGACCTATAGTTTCTAAAATAATATACTTTTCTTTACGTACAAAATACGCAAAATTAACCATTACTTAAAACTAACTTTTTTAATACCGAAAGCTAAGTTTCCGGCCTTCTTTTATTAAGGCGTTTCGTTATTTAATACTTATTCCTAGCATAATTAGTATAATAAAAATAAATAAAAACAAAAGATAGTTAAAGAAATTAAAAAACTTTGAAAGTAAAAATTATAAAAGGGCAAATGGTATTACGGACTAACAGCTTACCAGCTTGGGCATACGATCGGGATAAGACTATAACAATGTCTGATGTCTAAAATAAAATTACGTAATATAAATAAAAAGAGATTTAACGAATTTAAGAAAGTTTATAAACTTATACCGTATAGATAAAAAGGGATTTAACTGGTTTAAAAAGATAATGTCCTTATACTAAATAAATAAGAAAAGATTTAAAGAATATAAGAGGATCTAACTTATAATATCTGTACTCTCGCTACTTTTAATAACTTAAATAAAATCACCAACTTGTAATATAACTTGACTACCTGGATTACCTTTGATAATCTACTATTACCTCACGTAACTATCGCATGCCTTATTGCTTAGTTTCTCATGACACTGCTGCCAACATAATCTGTACGACTAGGTCTAATAGTTGGTTAAGTCGATCAGCCGTCATACTAGGGCAACTGTGGAAGAAGCAGCTATAGCAGTTAAGTGTGTTAAAGTTATAACAGCCGAATGCGCTGAAGCTATAGCAGTCGAATACGTTAAAGCTTTAGTAATTAAAACCCTTAGAGTAACTGTAATAGAAAGCGTTATGTCTTTAAACGTTTATTTATTCATAAGTAACAATAAAGATAAATTACTTCAGAATGTAAAGATGGGCGTTAATATTACGAATTATATTACAGATTCTTATTTATTTTAAAAAAGGAATTTCAGATATTAAATTTAAAAGTATTTACATTATGACGGAAGGTAATCTAATATTAGCTACTTCTGTCAAAATAATAAATGAAGCCCTAAAAAGTCTAGAAAACGGAATAACGAAATCTTGGTAAATTATATATTATATATATCGAGAACTTCCTATAAGCTCTTTTTTCAAAAGAATATATTATATAAACAAAGGTTATTTAAATACAAGCATTATAGGAAACCATAATAAATACCAGTTAATTACAATTAATGTACTTAGAAAAGAGTTCTATTTTCGGGCTTTATAAAAGGTCGGAGCTTCTTATTAGGGCCCCGCAATTTATAAACAACGAAATTTACTAATAAAGCTTTAAATGAAGAAGTGTATTAGTTAAAAGAAAGGGTAGTAACATAGTAAAGAGCTTAAAGAGTGCTCTTATAAAATATAGAAACAATTGAAAGGTTTTTATAATAAACGAAAAATAAAAAGTCTTGTCTTGTAATACCGCCGCTTTGCTACTTTAATATTAAAATATTAATTTAAATTATTAAAAGGTTTCCGGAGATCTATATGTCCCCGGAAATACAAAATCGCTTTTTATATATAATATATATCAAAGGTATGATACGGAAAATATTATTTACAAACTCTTAAAGGTAAAGGCTATACGTAAAGAAAGTTATTTAGTATAATATACGGTTCGTTAAAACTCGTAGTAGTAAAAATAAGCCTTATTACGATGTTATTATAAATAACGTTATAAATTATAAAAAGTGTCATTTATTTAAAACTAAAAAGGAAACTTAATAAAGCGCATATATGTCTTTTACAAATAATTAAACGTTTAAAAATAATTTAATACGATATAAAAACCGAAATAAATTCGTGAACTTTACGCCTAGACTGCGATAAGAAATTGGCCGTAATAGTTATCAAAAACCTTTACATTATGCAAAGTATTAAATTAGTACCCTCCACCCTTTCCAATTAATATTAGAATAGAGTTACGGAAACGGGTATTTGAGTTTTATAAAACGAAACCGGCATAACCTTAATAAAGGCAAGATTGCTTGTATATTATTAGGTTTTCGTAATAAAAGTTATAAGGTATACCATTAAGAAAACTAAATAGTTTGGGGTAAAAGATATAATATTAATCGAATACTTTAAAAAGCATTTCTTTCTAACTTTGAAACCTATATATATAAAGATAATAATAGTTATTCCCGCATTTTCGGCAATAAATATATGACATTAATAGATAGAAAATATAAGATCAGATTAAAGAAATCTAGAGCCATATATTTTAAACAATATTATTGATTTATAACGGGATTTATAATTATGAAATATAATTATTAGAAAAAGGTAAAATATTTATTACGCGATATGTTATAACTGATAAAAACTTAAAGGAATTAGAGTAACCTATAAGTCCTAGAAATATCATCGTATCGTTTTCGTAATTATTATATATCTATTTAAAGTACCTTTAAAAATAAAGAGTTAAAATGAAAAATAAACCTATAACCTTGTTTTAAAAGTAATGCGGATAATAAATTAAAAAGGTTAGACGTAAAAGAAACTCCTAAAGAGACGATCTATATTGTAAAAGTTTTAAATTAAGCTTTAAGATTACTATTTAAATTAAACTAAGTCTTTAGTTTAAATGTCGAAAATAATTAAGGTTTATACGGCTTTTGTTTTACGCTGTTATATAATAACAAAAACCTCGTAAGTAATTCCGGAAACACCGAATGGGTTACGCGGAACATTTGTGTATATTAATGAATACTTAATATATTAAACGATAAATACGACAATACTTTTTTATCTTAGAATAACATTAATGTAAGTAAGTTATTTCTTATTTAGAAGTAATTTATAATCACTGATAATAGCTCGATTTTAAAAGAAAGCTTGAAAATAATTTATATCGAAATTATAAAAATGCTATTACGTAAAACCTTTAGCTTTTTTTTTTCGATAAAGAGTGTATCTATGGATAGTATATTAATGTTAAATAGATATTATAAAAGGCATATACGTTTATAAGCAAATTAAATAAATTTAAAGGTTATATTTATATAAAACGGTTTATCTTACGAAAAGAAAAATACTCTAGCAAAGTCGTAATGAATACTGGGAAAATTATGTATTCAAGGATTTGATTAATTTTAGTCGCTTATTTAAGTTAGCATAATTTTCAAGTTCACTTTGTTATTACGTACCTAAATAAAAACTTTAAAAGAATATTTATATAAAATAGTTTCTTATATTAAAACAGGATTTCAATACGTATTTAAAAAAGAGCTCCCCTTTAAAAGGGTTATTAATTTAATAAATCCTTTTTATCATTTAAACCAAAATCGGCATTATTTAAAAAGAACTATTTAAAAGGATACGTTCAAGGACAGTAATATTTATTAATTTCGAATAATGCGATTTACTTTAACCTTAAACCTGGTAGTGTTATTGTTTATATATCGATAGTTTTTCACGTTTCGGAATTAATAAATAATACCTTAAAAACGGGTTTATTAAGGCCTCGAAAAAACACGGATTAATATTTAAATAAACGGATTATCCATTTTTAGGTTACTAGGGACGTTAAGCTAAATTAATAATATTATACTAAAAGGTGATTAAACTTAATAAAATAAAATTAAATACAAAAAGAAATGTACTATCTATTAAAAGATTATTTAAATACTTCATACACTACGACGCCGAAGTTTGAAAATCAATTCGAATATATATATTTAATAAGATACATTAATCTTTTTAACTTTAAAGGCAAACGGGATATAACGTTTATAACGTTAATTTAATATAGATTTATAAATAACTGATTATTTAAAAACTAAAAGATTTTAAAAGGTTTTTCAATAACGTACTAGATAGGCTCTTCGGACGGACAAGCTCTCTAGGTAGTTTTTGACACATTTAACAACTTAACTTTATTTGTTTATTTCCTAATAATAACAAAATAAAAAAGCTTACTACAGAGAGGAAAATAAACTTAACTATTTAAACTAAAAATATACGTTGAACTTAATTATAAAAAGCTTAGTTCCATATATAAAGTTATCCAATCTACCTTATACGATCGATATAGCAGTATACCGTTCTTTAATAATTATATTCTTAAATCGCGAAAGTTAGAATCATCCGAACACGAATTAGTTATTAATCGTATCCTTAATTTAAATACGTAAACGCTTCCCATTCGGCTTTAATATATTAAAAATATAACGAATTTATATCTAACCTAATCAGTTATAAAACAGTCGAAATAAAACAGCCGTCGAACCTTGTACTACGGCAATAAAAGTTAAAACGCATTTAAACTGAAAAGTCGATTATGGAAAGATATTATGCGAAAATCCTAAGATATTTCGTAAATAATTGGAAGTTATTCGGGTAATAATCCCAAAATATAATATCCTAAAAAAGGGTATCTATAATTTCGACGAATCGAGCTTTTTAATAAAGCTTTTTACAATATCGAGGATAATCCTTATCAGTACTAAAAAACGTAAAAAGGTTAAATAAATGCATGAAAATAATACAAAACAAATTATAATTATATAAGTTATTAATTTATAAAATTAAGCTCTATTACCATGTATAATACTAGTACAAAAAACCTTACTTTAATTCCTAATATCGGGATAACTTATTATTAGCCGATGGAAATTTAGTATTACTCTTAATAATTAAATAACAAACGACCTAAGTTCAAAATAAATTTAACATTTTAATAAATATATACGAACGTAGGAGAAAAGTCGAAACGTTTCTTTATTTTCCACGGCTACGAAATATTTACGCAAATAACGATATTATTATTCTTTATATACCAGCCTATTCATTTTATCGGCTTTAGCCTTTAGACGTATCCTGTATTTCCGTTTTAAAATACGTTTATTCGCTTTATATTAAGGGTGTAATACGACGTTACTATATCTATATTGCGAAAAATGACTTCCTCGCCCGGTTTTACGATACGTTTAAAGCTGCTATAACGTCGGATAATGGGAAATCCGGATTTACAAAAGCTGGACTTATTTTGTTTTACTCCTAATAATGTTCTTTCCGTATTAAAAGTTCCTCCTGTTCTGCTTATATCAAGTGTTTCGCTCCTTACCTCCGCCTGTTTTATTCTTTCTCCCTGCGCTAAAATTCACAAAGATATTCGCAAAATAACGAAGGAACAATGGTTTTTACAAAAAGTATTATAAATTCTCAAAGTAATTCCCTAACGCAAATGATCCAATCGGTTAATCTTTTAACAAAAAGTAATTTATTACTTTTATACGAAGTTACCTTTTTCTAGAAAAAAACTACCTAATTACGTAAAACGAAACATATCTTAAGGAAACCTCGAAAGGCCAGAAACAAAGGTCTTTTTAAAAAAAGAATACTTATTATAGAAAAAGTATAAACTTTTTCAGCCGAAAGAAAAAATGTGGTACAAAATGCAGCTAATAACAGCTAAAGATAATGGTTGCAAAAAGGGTTAAAAAGAAAAAACGAAAGTATAACGTCTACGGTAAACCCGGATATAATGCACGTGCTTATAAAAAGGCTGTAAATACGTTTAGCGAAAAATAATCGGATTAATTTAAATGGATTTATTGCGTTGGAGTGATTTAATTTGAGTTTGTTATTATAAGGTAGCAAAAAGCATCCGGAGAGCTTGTCCGTCCGAAGACTCTATCTGGTTAGTTAAAATAGAAATCTCTGTACCGGAAATATAACAATGTAAAACTATTTAGCCTAATAAATATAACTTTACGGGTACTAAGAAGTGAATGAAATTTATAAATAAATGTATCTTTTTATAATTAAAATATATATATATTATATACTTTAAAACAATGAAACATTATTACGCCATGTATTACGAAAATTAAACATCTAAATATAAAGTTAATTATAACGGAAATATTAAGGGTTAACAGATTTTTATTAAAGTTAAAGTTTATACTTAAAGGTTTTATTTTTATTTTAAAAAATAATATAAAGGTTATAAAGTAAGTAAAAAGAGTAAATATTAAAAGAATGGTGATATTAAAGTTAAATATTACGATATCGGGTAAATGGTTTAGATTAGAATTATTAAATTTTAATATGTAAAAATTTAAAATACCTCCAGCAATAGTTTTGCAATGATATTTAATAAGGTACATTTAAAACGGTTGATGGGAAAGTTAGAGTTTAAAAAATATAAGTTAATAATTGATGTATAAAAATTAAAAGTTAATCTTTATATAAAGTAATTGTTACTATATTTAATTTTAGATTTTGTAATTATAGTTACCAAATGTAAGAGGGCATGTTGGCAATTGGTGCTTATAGGCATTATTTGCTGGCTGGCTTTATAGGCCCAGGCTATAGGTGTGCCGGCTGGTTGGTTTAACCAACTATTAAACTTAAGTATACGGTTTATGTTAGCAGTAATGTAGGGGAAAACTAAGCAATAAGGAATGCGATAATTACGTTTAGTTGTAGCAAATTATTACAGGTTATCTAAGGAACTAAGTTACATTATAAGCTGGTAATTTATTTAAATTATAAAAAGTAACGCATATATATCTTTTTTTTAACTTCAGAAATTTAAAAGGCTTAAGTCTTTAAGATTATTAAGTTTTTTAAACCTTTTCTTTAACTTAAAAGACTTTAGATACTTAATAAGTTAAGGACTTTAAGTTAATTACGTAATATCTTGGTTTAGGTCGGGGTTAATCTTTTAGCCTCCGACTGTTTGTATAAAGATTAAAAGTATTAAGTTATAATATAATTTCCTTTTTTCTAAAGTTTTTACCTTTAAAAATTACTTCTTATTTATTAGTTAAGATAAATAAACTTTTCCTTCTTATGTTTATTATATCGGATTGTATTACAAAGTTTCGTTTTCGTAAACGTATTAAAGTTTAATTCTTTTAAACCGTATTAAACGTTTTAGTTGTAACATACTTATTTATTTTCGCTACAAAAGGGAAAACTGAAAAGATAAAGTTATTAGTAATTTTACAAAATGCGTTCGGTACGTTTATTATAATAATCCTTATAACGTTTTTATGTTATCAAGAACGGAATATTAAAAACTTTTTGATAAAAGGATTATTTAAAGCGTAAAAAAGAAGCAACCTTGAAAAACGTTACAGGCCGCTATTAATAAATTTACCCGCCTGTAAAAGTAAAGACGGCTTTTTCGTCGCCGGGGTATCGAAATGCTTCCTCGTGGTAATAAAGGTACGGAAATAATAAAAGAATTTAAATGTTTAAAGAAAAGAATAAAAAAGGTTAAAGATTAAAGTGGTCACGTTAGCCGCGGAAGTAACTAACTAGCTTAAGGACGATAAAATTAATTGGTCGGTTGCGGATAATATAGCTTAAAGTAATTTAATAATTTATTTGGCGTTATTAATAAAACGCTTTTAATAAACCTTTAATATTTATAGAGCTTTTAGCGGGTTCTTAAATATTTCGGAACTTATGTAATATTTTTACTTAACCAAGTATTTAATAAATTCACATTCTTTGCCTATATTTAAAGTTTCCGTGGTTTCGTACGTTAATATATTTTCTTTTACTTGTTTTTATATCCTGTATTAATTTTAATAGCGTTTATTATTAATTTGAGTAATGAAATATAAAAAACTGTGTACAATGTAACATTAAGTAATAATTTTAATTAATTATTGTTTTCAAGATTTCTTTAATAATTCTATATAGGTCGATATTTTTAAAGTTAAGTTTTTTATTTAATTATTTAATTAGATGTTATTAGTAGTTAAGTATATCACTTTTCATTTTAAAAAGTTGGTCCTTATAATCTTTGTTGGTTGTAATATCTTTATGTTTAGTTACGTATAAATTGAAATTTTACTTTTAGTTTTCCGTATAATTATTTAAATTATTTAATATTAGGATTGCTTTAACGTCCATTAATTCTTAATTATATACGTCCTTATAGATGTTTGGTATAAAACTAAAATTAACGTTTATTAAAATTATTTTAATACTTTTATAGTAATTAGCATTAGAGGTTAATTACGCAATAAGTAGTTTTTAAACTTAATTGTTTTATTTATAATTAATATAAAATAGTAAATCAGATTTTAGTATTTAATTAACCTTTTTTATTTATTAATTTATTTAAGGTTTAAATATATTAAATATTTTATAATTCGAGCTTAACTAAGCTATAATTCTTATTAGAGCTTTAAAGTAAATGTTATTCTTTTATCCCCAATAACCTGGATTAATAATTCTTATATTTTTAATATATGTTTTAAGATGATATAAATTAATAGTTTATAGGCGTATTTGTATTATACTGTAACAAATAAATAAAACATTAGTAAATCGGTTAACGATTACTAAGATATTATCGTAATATATGCCCGTTACTCGATTTTTCTATAACACAAGTTTAATAATAAAGTTAAAAGTAATAAAATCTTTTAATTATTTTACGATTGGTTATAATTTTAATTTTCCGTCTGGTTTATGTCGTCGAGGGTTCGCTTTATTATATATATAATATTATTATCGAATCTTTTATATTATTAACTTCATTTAAAGAAAATAATAAATACGTTGTAATCTTTGTAAGGTTTTAAGGTTTTAAGCTTTTAAGGTTTTAATGTTTTATAAATCCTTAGGTATTTATATACTTGATATTTGTATATATTAGTATTTTGGGTACTTCTTTAAAACTGATACTTTTTTACCTTTAATCTTTTATATAAATCATCTTTATAGTTTTCAATCCTTTAGTGTAAATTAAAGTGTATTACTTTAAACGTTATCGTTTCTGGTAATTGTAAGTTCTTTTAACATAATATCTGTAATTTGGTAATTAGCCTTAAATACTTTTTTTCAAGTTTAGTCTTTAGTTAAATATATTTATTTTATTATTTTTCGATCCCTTTTAATAAATAATAATCAAATCGTATTTTGTTAATTTTTCGCCGTCACGTGATTATCGTTTTGTAAATACTTTTAATAATGATAAAGTAAGCAAACTTTTTATATTCAGTTTATATTTTCATTTAATACTGGTTTTATTTAAGATAATGTTTAAATTTTTGCATGCTTTTAATCATAGTTATAAATCCCTCGTCGGAAATACTGGAATTTAATTTTATTCCTTTTCATGTAAAAAAGTAAAAGGCGATAAGATATAGACTGCTTTAATTATTACGGTATCCATTTACCGTGTTTAAAACGTAATCCGAAGCGTCCGTTTTAAGTTCGATTAGGCGGTTTAGTGTTACAAACCAACACCTTGCCAGCTTGGGCACACTGTCGGAACAAGACCAAAACAACCACCGACCAAGGTCACGTGACATGGATCCAAGTGGATGTACGGATCTAGAGGGATCCATGCATTTAAACAATAAGGATCCGAGAGCATCCCCGGATCCAGGCGAATCCAATTTAGTTATACGATACGGATCCGGATGGATCCAGGTTACGATATATACGCTCATTACCTTTCCTAGTTTAGATACATCACCAGCTTGTAATACAACTTGGTTACCCAAATTACCTTTTGATAATCTGCTATTACCAGACGTGACTATTGCACCCCTCATTGCTTAGTTTCCCACGACACTACTATTAACATAAACAGTACGACTTAGGTTTCATAGGTGATTAAACCCCTTAGTCGTCTTATTTAGGTTGTATATAATTAATATTAATTTTTTAATACCTACGTTTTTAATCTTGTAAAAGGCCTTTTTTGTCCTTGTTATTGAAAGGAATTTTTTTTTTTTCCAAGTTCGATAATGGTATAATTATTTTATTAAAACTTCGAATAATTCTTCTTAAATAATTCGCAAACTTAAAGGAAATTTATATATCCTTCATTATAGTAAGTATTTCCTGTTTTTGTATTACGGCGATCTTCCTAAGATTTATCCTAATATATTTTAAAATAATAACATATTTTAAAAGGTTTATATTTTAACCTATAGAAATGTGTTCTTTCCGTATTAACCAATAAGTTAACATTTTATAAAACCTAAAAACCTATATAAATGTATCATATATATTCCTTTTTATAGTTAGAACAAATGATAATATTATCGAAATAACAAATTACGAAAATATTTAAGTATTTTCTCAGTACGTAATTAATTATCCTTAAAACGTTATTAATACCTTTATAAGTTCGAAAATTAAAACGAAATATTTAAATAGTTCGTATCTCGTTTTAAAAGTTGTTTTGTATTCCTATCTTAATTTAATACGCATTTAGTTATATATTTTTAATGTTTAAGTTTATAAATTAATTAGTTCCGTAAAAACGACCTTTTATTTGGTTAATTAAGGTTAGTAATAGCTTATTTTAAACCGTAATATCTTTGAATTATTTGTAATCGATAATTAAACGAAGTTCCTCGTTTTTGTAATATAGAAAGTATAAAATATTTAATTAATAAAGCAAAACGTCGTATATAACGTTTTTTAAGTGTATTTGCGACGTATTTATATAATATTCGTAATTCCGTTTTATTAAGGTTATAAATTAAGTAAAACTTAGTTAAAAGTCTTTAAGTGTTATTTTATCGTTTGATTTATTATGTTTTAATAATTTCATTATAAGAACTTTTCGAAATAGTTGTTTATATTTATAGTATTATGAAAATATATTAATTATTATTTTTAGCCTGAAAAGCTAGTATTAGAATTAATTATAGATCTTTCGTAATTCTATTTTAATAATAGCGCTAACAGGTCGTATCTTTTATAGTACTTTTATTTTTTATGAAAATCATATAAAGTAAACTTTATTTAGTTAATAATTTAATCGATTAACAGGTTATATTAATATAAATGTATTTTTCGGATAATTATATGGTAATTGTTTGCGGATCGATATCGAAATTTATCGTTTAGTTTCGTCTTTTGAACTAAAATTTCTTAATACTTAATTTCGCAAGTATTCTTTTTATCACCGGAGGCGAATCCTTAATTCTTTACGTTTTCGGCGATGTAGGGTTTTATCTTTTCCTTTTATAGTAATCAAAATTAGTTAATTATATCCGATATAATGTAATTCCTTGTAATTATTTAGTAATTTATGAATCCGGGAGATTAATATATCTTAATTTATGCTTATAAAGTAATAAGGTTATTTTCGGCTTTTATTATTACGTTTAAAGCCTTTTTAGAAAGTGTTTGCTAGCTTTTTCGGGGTTTATTATCCTGCGGTTTTTTATAAGTAACGTTTACTTTTTAAATAATTTTTAAACGTTTTGATACGTTCTTAACTTTGCAAATTAAGGGCTTCTAACTATTTTAACGGTTTTTCCTATTAACGTATGATAATATCGAATCACAGAATTTACGTTTAAACGTTTTCTTTATTAATATACTTTAGTTTAAAACCTTTCTATTCTATTTGTCGTACCTAAACTTAGGTATCGTATTAGCTTGTTTCTTCGTCCTTTCTCTGAACTTTATTTTTAATCTTTTATCTTTTATTTAGGTCGTCAGTGAGAATTAAACGTCCGTTTAAATTATTAATTATTTTTAGAGATACCGTTATAATTATTTAGTAAATACTTTTTATTTTTTATAGCCCTATGATCGGAAACGGTATATAAGGTTTTTATTAAGGTAGTCTTTTCCTTTAAGTCAATTTGTTATTACCGTAATAACGTTAAAACCCTTTCTAAAGTCGTATATCCTGAAATATTTATATTATCATTAATTTATAAGATCTTTTCCGGTGTAATTATGAAAAGTGAATTTTTAATTATATACTTGTATATACCGTTTCTTTATGTATTTCTATTTTTTAATATAACTAAGGCAATAAGTACGTTTATAATAAATAATATAAAGCTTTTTATATTAATTTAATTGTTTCGGTAATAAGGCTTCATTTTAGCGTTAGTATTTCTTAATCTATATGTTTAGTATTAACAATTCGTACCGCTGTCGCCGTTTGTATTATAATTGGGACAGTGATTCGCTTTTAATAAGTTTTTTTATCCGTCGTATTGTTTTAATTATTAAGTTACTATAGGTTCCGTAATAAAGGTTCGTTATTTTTAAATAATTATTTAAAATAGCGTCTCACACATATGAGCGAATCACTTTTTTAGCCATTCCAACTACCTATACTTAATCGTCCATTTCTTAATACCAACATTATGGAACGCCTTATAAAAGAAGCAAAAATAACCTTAACCTTTCAGGCTAAAAAACGAAACCCAAAACTTAGTTATAAAAAACTTGGTTTTATTTATAAAATTCCATATTTTACCTTAATATACCGTTTTAACGGTAAATACGTCCGAACCGATATTATCCCTTTTTTGTAAAGATTAATACCGACCGAAAAAAAAAATCGATTATGGACCGAATCCTTAACCTAAATACGTAAACGTTTCCTATCCGGCTTCAGTACGTTAAAGATATGGCCAATATACTGCTTGCCCAGCGCATCGCGGAACGCGTCGGAATTAATTAGGCGTCGAACTTTGTTAAATGGCAAAAGAAACTTTAAACGCGTTTAAATCGTAAAATGGATTATCAAAAGGTATTATACGAAAGTCCAGAAATACTTCGCAAATAGTTCGAGCTTATTCGGGCTATAATTGTAAAGTACGGTATCGCAAAAAAGGATATTTACAACTTCGACGAAACGAACTTTTTAATAAAACTTTTTATAGCATCGGGCATAATAATTATAAATATTAAAAAACGTAAAAAATCTAAATAAACGCAATAACAAAATCAGGAATAAGTTATAATTATATAAGCAGTTAATTCGCAAAATTAGGCTTTACAGCCATTTATTATTTTAACGGAAAAACCCTACCTTAATTCTTAATATCGCGATAACCCATTACCAGCCAATTAAAAGGTCGGTATTAATTATAATAACTGGATAACAAACGAATTAAATCTAAAATAAATCCAACATTTCGACAAACATATTCGAACGCGTACGAAAAGAATTAAACGTCTTTTTATCCTTAACGGCTACGAAAACTATTATTCGATAAAACTCGAAAAATACTACGCGAATAATGGTATTATTACGTTTTGCATACCTTTTTATTTTTCCCATCGGCTTTATCTTTTCGACGTATCCTGCTTTTTCATTTTAAAACGCGCTTATTCGTTATATATCGAAAATTTAATACGATATTATTATATCTATATTGCGAAAAAAGGTTTTCTCCTTAACTTTTACGACGCGTTTAAAGCTACCATAACGTCCGATAATATCAAATCCGGCTTTTAAAAAGCTAAACTTATTTTATTCGATCTTAATAACGTTTTATCCGATTTGGAAATTCCTTTAGTTATACTTATACCGATTATCACCCTTTTTATTTTTGCTAGTTTTATTTTCCCGCCCGCGAAAACCCCCAAAAATATCCGTAAAGTAACAAAAAAAAACGTTACTTTTAAAAAAAGATCAAAATTTATTAAGGTAATTTTCCGCCAAGGATAATTAAGTCGGCTAATTTTATAACAAAAGGTTATATATTACTTTTATATAAAGCCGTTTTTCTTCGGAAAGAAAACGTTTAATTACGCGAAACGAACCATGTCTTAAGCAAACGTCGGAAGACCAAAAATAAACGTTTCCAAAAAGGAGGAATACTTATTATATAAAAAGGACAAGCTCTTCTGGCCAAAAAGGAAGGGGGTAATAAAAAAATGCAGCCAACGGCGGCTAAAGGCAATCGTCGCAAAAGGGTTAAAACGAAGGAACGGAAATATGGCGTTTGCGACAAGCCCGGACATAATGCGCGTACTTATAAAGAACCTATAAATACGTTTATCGAAAAAGAATCCGATTAATTTGAATTAATTTAATATGTTATGGTTATGTTATTTAAATTTGTTGCTGCGGAAGGCTAGAAAACTGATTCGCTCATATGTGTGATTCGCTTATATATGTAAAACGTTAATTGTTTTTACTTTTTATAAGCCCTTTTATATTACCTTAAGGATCTTATAATTATGCCGAGCTTGAATTATATTAATTAATTTATTATTGTTACCTTAACTATTTCGAAAGAGTTCCGAAGAAACCCATATCCAGGTATTTTATTACTATTTTCTACATACTGTATATTAATAAACCTTATATCCCATCTTATTATAATTATAACATTTAGTAGTGCGAGAGCTACGTTGTTAAATTACGCCTAATTTATAAATCCTATTACGGTTTTATAAGTTATAAGCAATAAATTCTTTTTTTCATTATTCTTCCAATATTTAAGTTTAAAGATATAATATCCTTTCTTTTCCTACGTTAGTCGTATTACCGGTTATAGATTTTAATTATTTAATTAATGTATTTATTAACGATAATAATCTCTTTAAACGAATGATTTTATCCTTAACGGTCTTTTTTAAATTTTAGTAAAAAGTATTTATCATAATTCTATTATTATTCTATCTAGTACGTAATAAGGCTTATTTAAATAATACGGCGTGCCTCAACGCTAAACCTTTTTAGGCAAATTAAAGTATATTTTATCCAGGTTTTCGTTTTTCGTCGGAGTTCCCGTATATGTTTCTAACCTTTTGTTCGAAATAAATATAATATTCTAATAATCTTTTAATATTTTTCTTTTTATCGTTTTTTTCTTTTTTTAAATAATTTCGTAAGGTAGGTTCAAATTATTTTGGGCGTTCCCTTTAAAACCTTTAGTAATAATAATGATCTTAACCGCTTTATTAGCTAAAAAGTTCCGGTAAAAGTAAAACTAAGACTTGATTTGGGTTAGAAAAAGTGATACACTTTTGGTATCATCGAAAAGTTTCAAAGCTTTAATTTTTTGCCTAAGTATTATAGTAGGTTATACCTTAAGCTATTTATGTATTTATTTCTAATTCTTAAACCTTTTTGATATAATAATTATAGCATTTCTTTATGTTTTAAAAATAAGTTTCTTAATAACGGTTACGGGTTATTTGCTGGTAAATATAGTATGGGGGATATTACTTAAAGTTTAACGGCACTACTAAACAAAACCTTATAACGTATAACGGTTCATCGTTTTAACTAACTATTAAACTTAAGTCGTACAATTTATATTAGCAATGATATCGTAAAAGATTAAGTAATAAAAAATACGATAATTACGTTTAGTAATCGCAGATTATTAAAGGTAATCTAGGTAATTAACTTATATTCCAAAGTAATAATTTATTTAAATTATAAGAAATAACGAATATATATATATTCTTATCTTAACTTCCGGAATTTAAACGGCTTAAAGTTTTAAAGTTGTTAAGCTTTTTAATCTTTTTCACTAACTTAAGGAACTTAAGCTACTTTCGCAGGTTGAAACCTTTAAGGTAATTATGTAACATCTTAACTTGGGTTGGGTTTGACTTCTTAACCTTCGACCGTTTATGTGGGAGCTAAGAGTGTTGGGTCATAATAATAGGGGTGCTGGCTGGGATACCCTTTATTTATATATAATCTTTTGTTACTTAATCCTATATGTAAAGGCGATTGTTTATAGACTAGATTTGTCCTTTCTTAGAACATATAAAACCAACGCATAAAATTTACGCCAGACTGCTGTATTTAATCCCTATGACTGCTGACAATTATAATATTAATAAGTACCGCAGGTTAATTAAAGTTGTCGATCTTCAAAGCACGAATTTCCTTTAATTATCGGGTATTTTTACTTGTGTAAAGTCGCTCTATAGCTAGTTAAGTAAAGGTATTTCTTATAAAATAGCTTCTCCTTCTTTTCGATGAAATAGATTATATTAATCTTAGTTATGCGGTTCTAATTAGAGGCAAAATCCTGTCGAAACTGTTAAAGAATTTATATAAAAGTCCGAAGATTAACAAAAATAATCGGGATATTATCCGACTTAATTTTAATAAACTCCCTGCCTTTATAAGTATCCTCTCGCCAATCAAAATACCGTATTTTCTTCTTAAATCGATTAAGAAAGCTTAGTAAGCCATAAATCTAGTCTATGACTTTCTTTTAAACCGGAGTTTACTAGTTAATAATTAAGCTTGTAAAAACCTAAGGAAATTATATTATGTCTAATATAATTAAATCGTTAGGTGTTCTAAGTAAATCGTATATTCGTCGTTGTCGAATGAAATTAGTCTTGTATTTTCTATAATGTCAAATAATCGATATTTATTTATATTATATCTAGATTCTAAATAAAATTAATGGGTACTATACTCAAAGCCGTTATATCCGATTTTTTCGACCCGGGTAATTACTTTGATAGCTTTTACGATTTCGGTAGTTATTTCGGCTACTGTAAAAATCCAATCTATTAAAACTCTCCGGCTGGAAGCTTATTATATTAATCGAAGGGTGAGTATTATAATTATGTGCCTAAGATACCTCCTATTTCAGTAAAGCATAATAATATTAATTTTAAGAACTCTTTCTCCTACGGATTTTCTTATTACAAGTTTTTAAGCTTTAAATCTGTTAAGCTTGATTAATTCTTAAGTTCTGGAATGTATTTATAATTTCGGATATTTAATTAACCCTGTTCGTTGTTATATATAGCGTTTAAGAGTTTTCTTGTCGTTATTATTTAAGTTGCTAAATAAAACCTGTTACTATCTTTATATCTAATATTAAAAGGGATTCTTTTAACGGCCATTATATTTGAAAAGTTAAGTTTTATTAAAAGCCGAGTTTTACATTAATATCGATATATTGTCGCACTTTATTATATACAAATTTTCGAACTTTACAAAAGAATTATTAAGAAGAAATTTATAATAATCGGTGCATAATTCTTTAAGTAAGTTTCCGTATCTTAATTATTATTAATTACTTTTTCTTATAGCTTTAACTCTTTTAAATTATATTTTATTTTAGTAATATATTTTAAAGGGTACTTATAAAAATAATCAGGTTTATTACGCTAGAACTATTACGTTAAAAATTGTTAAAATCTTTTTATAGTCCGAATTTACTTTAAATGTTATTACTTAAAAGTTTATAAAAAGCTTTAATGCTATTATTGAAGTGGTGTAGGGTGCAGTATGGGTGCAGCTCTGCAGCTCTGTTTCTAGCTGCTTCTATTTGCTTCGCCAGTGGGCTCCAATGGAGCGACATCCAGTGTGTCGACGACTGTTTATAAAGTTCTGACCTGGCAACTTTTGTATGTAGTCTTCTAGAGAACCAAGGCACGCCTGACAATTCCTTTTCCTAAGCAACCAGTCAAGATGTCCTACATACATCAGCTTCAATAAGCCCCGTCCCAATTCATTTGGCTGCCAAGGAGAGGATCGGACTCTCGATCTTCCGATCAACAGTCGGACATGCTTTTAGTTAGCTGCCGGGCTTCGGTCTTTTGGGAGAGGTTTTTCTTAGTTGATTTATATGTAAGATCTTTTTAATTTAGTTTGCTTCCAAGGTCTGTTATTATTATTATGTCCCTCGTTTTGGTCATTCTTTTCAGTTCTTTAATTCGGGGACAGGTTAAGCCTAAAATGGCTTTTAAAGCATTCTGATCGGGACGTTTCTCACAGCTTCCCATATATTTTCTGTTAGAAAAAGTTTACAGCTACCCCGCAGCTACGTTAGCCATTTACCCCTCAGCCAGTTATTGCCTCGCCGTTAACAACAGCTCATTTTTGTTAGCTTTTTATCAATTATATTACTAAAATAAGTTAATTTCGTCCTGATCAGGATAATTCCGACATTTCTGCATACGATTTCTATACGGATACGTCTTTTCTGTCCATTTTTGGCCATGGCTAGCCACAGAAATTCGTCAGTAATAACAACTGCAGTCAGCTTCCATCATCTGCATCGCCGGTATTGGTTATTTCCTGTTGATCGGGTCGATTCCGATAAGTATGCACACATTTTCTTTATCGAAACGTCTGTACCGTCTGTCTTCAGCTATGGCGTCCGACAGCCAAAGCGCCAGGTCAACTACAGCTACGTCGACAGGACCGGTCACTTTGTTATCGATCAGGTCGTTTCCGCCATTTCTACATACAATTGCCTAGCCTAAACGTTTTATCCTTCCATTCGAAGTGGCAGCTAGCCATTATTCTCGACATTGTCATCGACATTGCCACCGCCAGTCAAGAACCTTACTTCAGAATCGACGATTTCCACCCATTATCGACCTACCACTATTACGAATACAGACCGAGCGACGCATGGCAGAACAGAAGATAATTTTGGTCCGCGAATTACATACATTTTTGGAAGAGATTTTGGACATCCTAAGATTAGCACCCGCTACGGCAGTCTGGTAAACGGTAGCGTGCATATCTTCCGGCTGCAATTAGATTTTGACTTGGAATGAGACAGACAGGACTGGCAGCGGTCGGAAGGGAGCGCAGGTTTGAGAGGATACATATTGATCAGTCAGTTTTGTATGGATTCGAAGCTCAGGAGTGTCAGAAAGTCTCATGTGTTACCGGCCCATGGTGGGCGAAGCTCCGAGGGGTCCTAGGGAAACCCAACCCAGGGGGTTCTAGGGACGCCCTAGTCAAGGGAGGCAAAAGCATCCAAGGGAGTGGAAAAGCAAGACAAGCTTGCAAGTGAGGTCAAGGGAGGTCCGGTTAAGGGAGGTCTCTTTGGGGACTAGTCCTATGAAGTTGTATGAGATTTGCATGGTAAGGAATAGTGCATTATCGGCCCAAGAAATAATTTATCAATTAGTTTGAATTTTACTACCTTATATATATTAAACAATATATTATCCTTTTTAAATTCATTAATAACTTTAATTCCAAATAGTCGAAGTTTTAAAAAGGTAAATATATCCGGAAAAGCTATTAAAAACAAAAGACGGTCTGTAAAATTTATTAAAGAGCCGTATCCTTATTAATTAATTTGTTTAAAAGTAATACGTTCGATATCAGTTTTATAGGTCTTATAAAGAATTTCGAGGATTTGTAAGATTATGAGACTTTTCGTTTTTATAAGCTTGAATCGTAATTTTAAACATCATTTAAAAGTTCGAATTCCGTATAGGTTTTAAAGGTTTTATCAGACTATTTAATACCTTCTTTTATTACCTTTATTTATGTAAGGGTTTTCTATTACTCGGTATTAAATAATAATATTTAAAGCAGAAGTTAAATCTCTTTCCGAAATAAGAAAACATTTATAAGAACTAGAAGTATTATTATTACTTAATTTAAGTAACGATTTCAAAGAGTTTTCACGAATATTTAACGAATTTATTAAAACATATTTCAAATTATTTTAATTTTAAGGTGCCGGGTTAACGGAACTATATTTAAGCATAAAATAGGTAATTATCCGTAATAATTACTTTAAATATATGTATATATTCTTTTTATAAAAAGAAATAGGCAAATCTCTCTTATTACTTTTAGTTTTAACCGTTATGTTCTAATTAATATACGATTTTTAGCTTATATTAAATTAGGCCCTTTTTGCCTTGTTTAATAAAACCTCCGTTTTTAATTTAAGTATCATACTACTTTAGCTCAGTAAAAGTAGCATATTTTGAATAACAACGTTTAGTAATAATTAAATAAATGATATATCATATTTTTTAAATTATATTAAAAAGTATTATGTTTTTTCATACTTTCCGTTTCGTTTATAGTATTAGTAATTTCATAACTTTAATCGTTTTTTACTTAAAATCCTAATCTGCTTTATATTAATAATTATGTCGTTGGTCGTTGTATTTAATGAGTTAAAATCCGAACAATTATATAGCTAGCAACGTAATTACAACTTTATTAACTATAATTTAAAATATTTCGTAGTTTTAATATATCACGTTAATATATATGGGATACAATCTATTTTCTAAATTACGTAATCCGACCGAATTTTAAGTAATTAATTTATATTCTAAACCCGGTTATTGTTAGCCTTGATATTTCTTTATCGTTTTCCGAATACAGCCTTATTTTGAAATAAAATATTATATAGTTTTAACTTTTAAATAGATTATAAAAAACGTTCCGGTATTATGGTAAAACCTTATTCTTTTCTTAATCGTCGAGTTCGCATATTGTTATTAAATCTTTATATTCGTAATTTTAACCGTAATTCTAGATAAAATAGCTTTTTCAATAAAGTTTTTAGCATTTTCGTTTAATACTCGAAAGTCGCATATCACCTTAGCAACTAATTAAAGCTCATTTCCTTACATTAGCAACCAAATAAATTAAAACACGGAGAGTCAGTTTTGATAAATATATAATTAAAAAGATTATTACTATTAAACCTGCGGGTTAAATGATAATAAAGATAACGAAAAACTGTATTATATAATGTTAAACCTATACATAAAGCGATAATGGATAATATCTTTAAGGTTACGCCTAGCGAAAATGGACTTCTAAAAATACAAACTGGTAGTGACTAATAAATCAGCAAAGCTATGTACTCGGCTTAACACCCTGCACCTTTTTAATATTATCGCCATTTTACGCAAAATATTCCCAGCTAAAAGGTTTACTATAACGAGAAAATGGCGTCTTTGAACTTAAAAGTTAAAATAAAATAAAATAAAATAAAATGTTATTCGTTAATTATTATAACTTTCTTATTTAAAGAGTCGAATTAGATAGCTGTTAATAAGAACGAAATTAATTTCGATAAAATTAACGACAAAGCCGATATTAAACACCGATTAAAAGCTCACTTTACTCGAATTCGTAGAAAGTATCATTGCGATCCCCGTTTATTAACGGAGATAACTTAAAACTAAATCGTTAAAGATAATACTAAAGTTTTTAGAAAATAGTTTTATTTAAAATAGATTCAAAATAGCGTAATACAAACATATTTATTTTAAAGAAGTAAAAGGGTATATAACGGCAAGATACTCACTACGGTTATTAGCTTAACTACCCGATATTACGATCCGAAAGGTTATTTAAACGGTAACATAAGGAGTTATCGTGCAGAAATAAAATAGCTTAAATTATACTAAGTTACTTTTACCGTAGAAAGGGGGCTTATTAAGGATTCTAATAATATAGGTTTCCTTCCTACGCAGCTCGATTATATATACCTATTTGCTCTCGTAATCCTTATTAATAAATAAATAATCAAAAATATATTTATATAATTATACCTATCTAATATATTTTTATTGCTAATACGTAACACCCTCGAAGTTAAATATTGCTATTCTTTACTATTATTACGTAATCTTTTTTAACTCTATCGTAACTTTAAATATAACATACTTAAATCGACATTTTAACATCGTTAATAAAGTTTTAATTAATAATTTATAAAATAATTAAAAAAGATTCTACTTGAAATTATTATCTTATATTAATAACTACTGCAATAAACCGTTAAAAATCGTATTTTAAGTTGAATAGTATTTCTTCCTTAATTATTTAAGAAATACAAAATATATAACGACAACTAATTCAGCGGTCTTGATTAATGGTAACTCGAGAAGGTGCCGGTGGAATGATCGAGCTGTAAGACTAGCTAAGGTTTCGAAAGTTCCAGCCTTTTATGCGCAGTTAAGGTTTACCGTTAAGGTTTACCTTTAGAGTTTATTATTAAAGTTTACTATTAAGGTTTACCTTTAAGGTTTCCCTTTAGAGTTTATTTTTAAGATTTACCGCGTAGACCTTAATATTTTTTAAGTTATATTGTCTAACCCTGTTAAATCAGCCAGCGGGCATAAGGTTTATTAAGGTCGAAGCTTGTTAGCAACCACGTATCAGTCGGCGTTAAAGTGAGGCTTTATGGGACTAAGGTATATAAACTATCCTAGCCGTGAAAACCATTAATCACTTATCGTAGAGATTTTATCGTAGAATGATATTTTATGTATTTAGCTAAGCTTAGAAAATACGGCTTGTATCTATATCAATCTTGCATAACGAAAATTAAAATTAATGTAATGCCGACGTTTCATTTCATAAAAGAAACGAATATTTATTAATTCTCTGACGTAAAGTTAGGAAATAACCGAACTTACGAGGCACTAAAAATTAAGGCCTTAACGATTTATGCTTTTGTCTAATATAAGCGTGTATTTAATATTAAGGTTAAAACTTAATGTTGTTATATTGTCTTGTATTCTTAATTATTTCATAGTTATTATCTATATGGTCTGCTATATTTATACAAATAGTATGGCTGGAAAGGTCCTTACTTATAATCGCAACTAATTTTCAACACTTCTACTATACGCTATACTTGTAATAATTATTAGTTATTTAATAGCAGGTCCTGGATATAACATATTAATGAAGTAAAATAATTTTGGAATCCTTTTGAATCCATACTAAATAAATCCCGAGCTTTGCGTTCCTATATCTTTTTTTAATATTCGTTAATTTTAATTATTAATTAAATTATTTAAACGAAATAATGAAAAGGGCTTTTATTAATCTACTTATAATTATGTTATTCGTTAAGATATATATTATTTTAATCTTTTCTTAAATTACTTTTTATCATAATTAAAGATTATGAGTTTATTTAAATAAGTTTAATCGTGTATTTGTTATTATATTAAATAATAATTATTAAAGTATTAAATCGAACTTTGGACTTTTTAATGAATCGTAATACGTGTATAACCCTTTTAGGCTTCAATAAATATCAATAACTTTATTGTTATTATAAAAGTAATTATTATATCTTGCTTATTGGCGCGCTATCCAATAGTGCCGCCGAATAAATGGATTACGTAGGCCTGGAACCCTTTTCGGTTAATCGAATTATTAGTAAAAGAAGTGTTGTTAATTACTTTAAAAATGTTTATTTTACTTTATAAAGGCGTAATATTATATCTCGAAAAGATATCAAATAAGTTAAGTTGTTAAAATATAATATTCGGGCCATATATTTATGTTAAATCTCGCTAACCAAAAAGTTATAAAAGTGATATGTGGATGAATACTATTTACGGCGTATAGTATGAGACTAATATATGTTTAATATATTTTAATAGCATAATTAAAATCGATTTCCTACTTAGAAAATAACTTTTTCCTTTTTATAAGAATATCAGTTCAGTTGAAATTAACTCTTTGTAATTAATCGAGCTAGCTTATTAACGAACAACAATTATAAAAGTTATATTCGACATTTCGATTAATTTTAAATTACTTTAATCTTTTAGTAACTATTAATGTTAATTTTGTAAATAAATTGATTGTTTATTTTAAGTTAGTTAATTACGACGTTAAAAGCTTTTTACGTTCCTTTTACATATAATGACGATAATATTTATATAAAACACATAAAAATAATACTTTACGCGAAATAATATAATTTATATACGGTAAGACTAAAACCTAATTAAGTAAATAATTTCAATAATTCCTTTTATTAAATAAGAAAGGTTTTTTAATCCGTATAAAGCTGTAAGCAGTTTTAAGATAATCCCCGAGTTCTAGTATTTTATTAATATTTTTATAAAAACATTTTATCGTGCTTTACGTTAATAAAAGCGTTTATAATATCGTATTATATAAACTTCAAATCGAATCGCCTAATCATCGTAATAAGAGTTCCGAAAATTCTTCTAGCAAAAGTTAAGCCCTAGACTTTTCGTATTTCCTTTAAACTTGCTATTTACCCCGTATTACCAAACGTACTTTATATTCTAGGAAGTTATTTTACTTATCGAACTTGTAAACGTATATTTATTGTAACGAACTTGTTATATATCCACATGGAGATATAAGCAAAATGCGAGACAGTGTTCTGATTGTAAGTAATAATAGGGCAAGAAATGATTTATTAAGGGTTTATTCGTTATAAAGATGTGCGGATGTTGCTCATAGTAGTGAACGATATTTTTAGTTCTAAGCTTAGATTAACAGTTAAAGAGCGAAACTAAGAAGGTATTATTTATAGAAGAAATCGTTTATATTATATTTATTTCTTTAAAACTAAGTATATGTAAAATTTATACAAATCTTATAATTTATATAATTTATATACTTTAATTAAATCATTTAAATTATTTCTTTTACTTTTTCAGGGCCAATCTTTTTTATCCGGAATTTAGCCGTAACAGCCCCGAGTTAGGCCTTAAAAATAACATTTCTTAAAATGAAAACCCTTATTTCTGTAACATTATTTTCCTTTTTTAAGAATTATTATTTCAAAAAATAAAAACCGCAAGTAGCTACTTTATTTGTTAAAAAAAGATCTTAAATAAAGTTTCTTATTTGATTTTATTATATGAACCGTATTCGAAAGGAAAAACTTTGTTTAAATTAACGCGAATCCCGCGATACCCGTACGGATTTTATTAAAAAGTTTAATTCTCAAGTCGCTTCTTCTTTAAATTCTATTCGTTTTAAAAAACGTTATTATTTTTTCGTAACCGGTACTCCTAATTATAATTATTATAGTTGTTATTACGGTTCGTAATATAAAGCATTAAATATAAACTTCTTAGCGAAAGTTAAAGAGGAATGTAATAAATTTAAAAAAGAATAACATAAAGTAAAAACCATTTTAATTGTATACTAGAAAACTATTAAAAGAAAAATTAAAGAATTCGTTAATCAGTTAAAACGTTTCTGCTTATAAAATAATGATTTAAAGAAAAGATTTTTACGATTTCAAAAAAAGGGTACGAATTAAATTAGCTGAAAAAACGAAAGAAAATAGAAAAAGAGTAACGGCGTATGGAAGAAAAGCAAGCATGGCTTACTTTTAAGATGAACGCTATAACGAACGCGTTTATTTTTTTCGATTAAAATGCCGTAACGTTAAATTTACACTAGAAATCGTTATTACTTGTAACTCTAGCTGCGTTAAAAAAGATCGGTTAGGATTTTAACAGTAAAACGTTTTAATTACGTTTATTATATTCGTTAACTGGTTAAAAGAATTCCTAAATGTTTTTTCTATATAAATATCAATCCTATTTAAGTAAGATTAGAATCTTATCTTTAATTATTTTAAATTTTAATATCTTTTTAGCTTTATATTCGTTATGGTTCTTTTTAGTTTTTAAGATTATGTTTAATAAGACGCTTTTAAGCGTTAGTTTAAATAGCGAAAATTGAAAAGCAACGTATGTTTTTATTACTTTAAGTAACGATAAGTTATAATTAATTTTAGCAATAAATATATTAATGATAAAGACATTAAATACTCTTTATTTTAATTTAGTACACATTAAAAGTTGCGTTAGGTTTTTACCGCAATAAATAAGTCTTATTTTCTTTTATTAAAAATAGTTTCTAAAATGTTTTAATTATAATGTTGACGTATCACACAAACGAGTCGGAAACAGAAGCGAGTCGGACACTTTTTTACACTCCTCGATAACAGATTAAAATTAATTAATTATAGTATATTAAATTAATTCAAATTAATCGGATTCTTTATCGCTAAACGCCTTTATATCCTTTTTATAAGTACGCGTATTATGTCCGGGCTTACCGCAGACGCCATACTTCCGTTTTTTCGTTTTAACCCTTTTGCGATAATTACCTTCAGCCGCTATTGGCTGCAATCTTTCACCACCCCTTTCTTTTTCGGCCAGGAGAATTTGTCCTTCTTGTATAATAAGTATTCCCCCTTTTTGAAGACGTTTATTTTTAATGCTACGGTGTTTGCTAAAGGTATAGTTGGTTTCGCGTAATTGGACGTTTTCCTTCTGAAAAAAAGCAGTTTTATGTAAAAGTAATATATAACCTTTTATTACAAAACTAGCCGACTTAATTATCCTTATGGAGAAATTACCCTGATAAATTTTAATTTTTCTGTATAAGTAACGTCCTTATTTTGTTATTTTACGAATATTTTTAAGGTTTTCGCGGGTGGGGAAATAAAACACACGGAAGTAAACAGGAAGACGGTCGGTATAAGGATAACTGGAGGAATTTTCAATTCGGAAAAAACGTTATTAAAATCGAATGGAATAAGTCCAGCTTTCGCGAATCCGGATTGATATTATCGAACGTTATAGTAGCTTTAAAGGTATCGTAAAAGCTAAAGAGTTAATTTTTTTTCGAGATGTAGGTATGGTAACGTCGTATCAAACTTTCGATATATAGCGAATAAGCGCGTTTTAAAATAAAAAAGCAGCATACGTTAAAAGGTTAAAACCGATAAAAGGAACAAATAAATATAAAAAACGTAATAATACCGTTATTCGCGTAATACTATTTAAATTCGATCGAATAATAACTTTCGTAACCGCTAAAAATAAAAGGACGTTTTAATTCTTTAATACGCGTTCGTATATATTCATCGAAATATTAAATTTATTTTAAAGAGAATCTGTTTATTATTTAACATTTATAACTTCTAGTAGGCCTTTAATTAAGTAAGACTTAATATTTTTAATACCAGGAATTAAGGTAATTTTTTCTTGTTAATATAATAAATAATAATTAAGCCTAACCTTATAAATTAACAATTTATATAATCGCTATTTATTTGCGATTATCTTATTACGCTTACTTAGGTTTTTAATATTTTTAATATTTATAATATTTATAATTATTATACCTGATATTATAAAAAGTCCTATGAAAAAGTTCGTTCGGTTGAAGTTATAAATACCGTATTTTACGATACCGTATTTTACGATTATAACCCGAATAAACTTAAACCATTTGCGAAATACTTTTACATCTTCGCATAAAACTCTTTACTAATTTATTTTTCGATTTAAACGTATTTTAAGTTTTTATTACGGTTTAAAAAAGTTGGATACTTAATTAACCTTTACGTGTTTTATAACGCGTTACGTAAATAACAAATTCGCTATATCTTTAACGTATTAACGCTGGCTAGAAAACGCTGGAGTATCTAAGTTAAGGATTTATTCGATAATCAATTTTCTTTTAATCGGCGTTAGATTTCGCCAATTCGGAATAATATTAGCTCGGAAGGATTTGCCGGTATATCGGTTCTTTAAAGTAAATAAGGCGCCGTTATATATAAAACCAAGGCGTTTAAAATCAATTTCCGGGTTTTTCTTTTTCGCTTAGATCGTTAGGTTCATCCTAGCTTTTTTATAAGGCGTTTTATAACGTTAATATTCAGAAATGAATATTTAAAGATAAATGGTTAAATTGCCTAGAAAAATGTCCGATTCACTTGTTTGTCCGATTCGCTTCTATGATACGTTAGGCAATTTTTTACTGGAAAAGTTATAATTCTTTTTTAAAGCAAACTTAAACCCTTTTAATTTTCGTTATTATTATTTTTTATCTAGGAAACGATTAAAATAATTATAAGAAATTTATTTATTAATTATGTTAAACGTTAAATTATTATTTCGTATTCGTATACGGCGGTATATGAAAACATATTTATATTTTGGTTAATAAACGTATTATAAGTTACTTATATTTAATGTAAAAACTTTATTTAATCGTTTATTAATAATTAACGTATTTTTTAAAATATTATTTTAAAGTTTAATGTAATCGTTCGTTCTGTTCGTTCGTTTAAAGGTAATAAATTATTAAAATTTTAAACTGGCGTTTACGTATTTAAGAAAGTTAATTGTAAATTTAAAGAAAATATATTGTTTTAGTTAAATATACTGCTTTATCACATTCTGTATGTATGGATATAATATTAAATAAATACCTACGTTAATGATTTATTATAATGTTTCATTTAAAAGATAAAAACTACTTATATTTAATAAATCTATTAATAATTATTTATATAATTTTATATACGACTTTAATAATGAGATTTTTAATAAAGGTAAATTAATAATAAGGTTTTAAATTATACAGATTTCTAAGGTTAATAACGGTTTATTTTAGCTTTATTATAACTATTATAAATTTTCATAACTCATTTTATTATTCGGTATAACCTTAAAGAGTTATACTTTTTTTATCATTATTTAATAAATTTAAATGTTTTTTAAATTATTTAATTTTTTCCGGTAGTTAAATCATACGAATTTTAAAATCGAATTAATCCTTGTTAAGCTTATTAGCTGAAAGTAATATTTAATTAGAAAAGCTATTCTTTGATAGTGTTAATATTTATATAATAACGTACCACATAAGCGAGTCGGACATACAAGCAAGTCGGACACTTTTTCACATTCCGCGACAACAAATTCAAATTAATCAACCATAACATATCAAATTAATTTAAATTAGTCGGATTCTTTATCGTTAAACGCCTTTATATCCTCTTCATAAGTACGCGCATTATGTCCGGGCTTGCCGCAGACGCTATACTTCCGTTTTTTCGTTTTAACCCTTTTACGACGACTACCTTTATCCGTTATTAGCTGCATTTTTTTATTACCCCCTTCCTTTTTGGTTAAAAGAATTTGTCCTTTTTATATAATAAGTATTCCCTTTTTTGGAAACGTTTATTTTTAATTTTATAGCGTTTACTAAAAGTATGGTTGGTTTCGCATAATTAAACATTTTCTTCCTGCAAAAAAGTGGCTTTATATAAAAATAATATATAACATTTTATTACAAGATTAACCGACTTAATTATTTTTATTAGCGTATTACCTTCGTAATTCTTAATCCTTTTTTGCAAATAACGTCCTTATTTTATTGCTTTACGGATATTTTTAAAGGTCTTTACGGGCGGGGAAATAAAACCAGCAGAAATAAGCGGGAAAACGGTCGGTATAAGTATAATTAAAGGAATTTCCAAGTCGGATAAAACGTTATTAAAATTAAATGGAATAAATCCAGCTTTCGCGAATTCAGATTTAATATTATCGGACGTTATAATAGCTTTAAACGCGTCGTAAAAGCCGAAAAGGAAATTTTCTTTCGCGATATAAATATAATAACGTCGCATTAAGTTTTCGATATATAATAAATAAACGCGCTTTAAAACAGAAAAACAGGATACGTCGAAAGGTTAAAACCGATAAAAGGAATAAGCAGGCATGTAAAACGTAATAATACCATAATTTGCGTAATATTTTTCGAATTCGATCGAATAATAATTATCGTGGCCGTCGAGGATAAAAAAATGTTTCGATCTTTTTATATGCGTTCGTATATGTTTGTCGAAATATTAAATCCATTTTAAACTTAATTCGTTTATTATCCAACCATTATGGTTTATACCGAACTTTTAATCGGGTAATAATTAATATTTTCGATACCAGGAATTAAGGTGATTTTTTTTGGCCATAATAATAAATAACGGCAAAACTTAACCTTACGAATTAATAATTTATATAATTGTTATTTATTCCTGATTACCTTATTACGTTTATTTAAGTTTTTTACGTTTTTCAGTACTTATAATTATTATACCGCATATTATTAAAAGCTTTATTAAAAAGTTTGTTTCGTTAAAGTTATAAATATCCTTTTTTACGATGCCGTATTTTGCGATTATAACCTGAATAAGTTTAAACCATTTACGAAATACTTTTAGGTTTTCGCATAATACCCTTTAATAATTAATCTTCCGATTTAAACGCGTTTTAAGTTTTTTTTGCCGTTTAATAAAGTTCGACGCCTAATTAATTCCAACGCGTCGCGTAACGCGCTAGGCCAGTAATAAATTCGCCATATCTTTAACGTATTAAAGCCGGATAGGAAACGCTCGCGTATTTAAGTTAAAAAAATTTTCGACAATCGATTTCTTTTCGGTCGGCGTCAGCTTTCGCGAATTCGGAATAATATTAGCTCGGCAGGATTTGCCAGTATATCGGTTCTCTAAAGTAGATGGGGCGACGTGATATATAAAACCAAGGCGTTTAAAATTAATTTTCGGGTCTTTTTTTTTCGCCTGGACAGCTAAGTTCATCCTAGCCTCCTTTATAAGACGTTCCATAAGGTTGGTATTAAGGAATGGATAATTAAAGATGGGTGGTTAAAATACCTAGAAAAGTGTCCGACTCGCTTGTGTATCCGACTCGCTTATGTGGTACCTTACGTTTAAAGGATTTAAAATTATAATTTGTTTTATGATTTAAAATATCCGTTTAAATATTCTGTTTAATTTTTCATATAATTAATACTAAACTTAAATTTGAAAAAAAAAACTATTTAATTTTATAAGGTTTTTATGTTATTATAAATCGTGTAAAACCTTTGTTATAACAGCTAAATAACCGTTTACAATTCTTAGTAATAAATTAAATATTTTAAATTTATGTTTCGTAATATTTCTATATAATATATTATTAAATGTGATTTTTCATTACTTTTCATTTTATTTTAACGTAAGGTTTAAACTATAATTTAAGTCGTCGCTTTTTAAACGTGCCTTTTTATAAAAGTTTAGTAATTCGATTACCGGGGCAATAAACATTTTATTTTAAATCTTTTCAATTACATTTTTAACGTTTTAAAAATATAATCTCTTTTTAATGCATTTTTTAATAATGAATTTTATTAAAAGGTATATTCTTCTTCCGAACCCTTTAATTAAGTTACACATATATCCGGTACATCTTAAAAACGAATGAATATCAATAATAATTATTTAATTAAAGTTGGCCGGTTTTTAATTATTTCTAATTTAAAGTTTTATATTTAAATTTATTCGGATATAATAATAAATCCTTTAAAGGTTAAACTTTTAAGTATGTTATACGTTTTTCTTAACGTTAATTAAAAGCATTATTTCTTTTCGTAGTTTTTAATATTTATATAATATTCTTTATACTTTTTCAAGGCTTTTAGGTAAGGATATAGGTAACACCGATAAAAACAGATTTATTTATATACCGGTAAAAGATTATTATAATTATGTCTTAAATAATAGCTAATACGTTAATAAATCCGAATGGTATTATTCGGTATTCGTAATATTTATATATCGTTTTAAAAAGGTTTTTTTTTTAATATCCGTATTAAATAATACTTTTCAAAAAGGTTTAACGTTGTAAATTAAGCTTTTCGGTTAACATTTTTCTTTATATTTGTATTAAAAACTAAAAAAAGGTTTATTCTTTATAGTTATATTATTTAATTATTTGTAATTACTTATCTTTTAAGAAATTAAGTTTTTATTATAGTTTATCCATAATACGTTATTTTAAATTTTCAGTATTATAATTGTAATATACTATATTATTGCTTTAAATTTAATTATATATTATTTAAAAATGTTTAATTCTCTTATATGTTTTATAAAGCTTTAAGTATTATCCGTTTTTAAAAAAAGATTTATAATTTATTAACTATATTTTAATAACCTTTAAAAAAACCTTTAAATAACTTTTTATTTCTTTATATTTAGGAAATATTATAATAATAAATTTGACATTTCGGTTCTTTTAATTAAATCACGAATCTTTAAAAAAGTATTTTTAAAGTTATTTGTTATGACCTAACGGTCTTGGCTATAACACAAACGGTCGGACCTCCCAAGGGAGTTAGCCCCGACCCAAACCAAGAGGTTACGTGTCTGGCTTAAAGGACCTAAAGGGCTAAACTTCTTAAGCTCCTTGAGCTGCCATACCGGCTTAAAGGGCCAAACGGCCTTAAGGGTTCGAGTCGCTTGAGCACCTTAAGCCAAGGAGAAGATATATACATTTGTTACCATAGCTTAGATAGATTATTAACTTGTAATATAACTTGGTTACCCAGATTACCTTTAATAATCTGCTATTACCAGACGTAATTGTAAAATGTATTATTACTTAATTTCTTACGATATTACTATTAACATAAACCGTACGATTAAATTTAATAATTAATTAAACCTTTTAATCGTTATACGTTATAAGTTTTTATTTAATAATATTATTAAACTTTAAGTAATATTCCCGATATTATGTCTTTCAGTAAGCAGCCTATCCTTAAAGGAACCTTTAAAATCCCTAAAAATAACCCTATGGATTCCGATAACGAGGAGACTTAACTTAGTTTCTTTTAGGAAGAAACTTTGCGCCGATTCGACTAACTAATTAACGTAGTTACGTAACTTACTAACGACAAGATTGAGCTTATTAATACGTTTAAGGAAACCCGTAACTAATTAAAAGTTTAGAAAATCGAATTAAAAGAATAAGCTAATATAAAGCAACCCGATTAACCGGATTAACTAACCTAACCAGTATAACCTGCCTAAATAACTTACGGTAAGGAATCCGGAAAAGCTTTAAAGCTTATTAACCTTACCCCTTTCGACGGAATTACTATTAAGCTATAACAGTTCCTTACGGAATACCGTACTTACTTTAAGTATTTCCTAATTAAATTTGTAACGCCTATCTTCCGAATTTAGTTCGCTATAAGGCAGTTAACCGGAAATGCGGTTACTTGGTTTAAGCTTACCTTTCGCAAATGAGTTACTAAACCCCCTTAACAAAGGTCCGCAAAAACTGTAACTATTTATAACGATTACGAAAGGTTTGAAAAAGAATTAAAAAAAACATTCGGAATGGTAGACGAAAAGATTAAGGCCGAAACGAAAATTAAGAATCTAAAGTAAAAAGGATTAGCCTCCGGATACGGCAATTCCTTTATTTAATTAACCTCGAAAATCAATTAAGGGCAAAAGGTATTAATAATTACATTCTTTAAGGGCCTAAAAAAGGAAGTATAGAAAATATTATTTAAAAATAAACGCCCCGAAAAGTTGGTAAATTACATTATTATAACAATCAAAATAAACGATTAATAATACGCCTGGAAAACTCGACACTTTAAGGATCGACAGAATAATAAGCTAAGGTACCCCCTTAATACTAACACTTTACGAAAAATTAATATATCCCATAAAACGGCATTAGGACCCATGGAATTAGGCGTAATATAGTAACGCGACCCTTGTACCATTAAATACTTTAACTGCAACAAGATAGGATATAAGGCTTACGAATGCAAGGTACCTAAAAAGCTACGATAAAATACCTGGATACCAGTTCCTTAAGGACCCCCCCCCGAAATAATTAAAAAAACGATAACAAATCGATTAACAGAATCAGGATAAAGGATAACCATAATCCCCTTAAAAAAAGTATAATAGGGATTACAGGAAGCAAAAAAGTTATCTTAGGCAGTTATTTAAAAACAAGCCCCTATTACAAGACCTACGGTAGCCTAATAGCTAAAAAAGCACGACGGATAAAAGGAGCTTTTAAAGAATAAATTACTTTCCCGTTCCCAAAAGAAACGGCGATAGCGGTACAAACAATTGGAACTAAACGTATGGATTAAGAAATACCAAGGTTAAGATAAGAACCTATTACCAGGATAACCAAACCGATACGGGAAACTTTATACCATTCAGTATAAACGCACCTATTACCTAAAACATATGGAAGAAAAACGATACATTGAAATACGATTTACGCGAATGTATAATTAAGGATTCGACTTTTATAATCAGATCGGAAAAGACCCCAAGGATTAACGATAATACAGATACCTAAAAACGTTCGCTTCGGAAAATACCATTAATATTATTACGGTAACAACAAGTTGGCCCGAAGGAGAAATTTGCCCCGATAAGGACCTTATATGTTATTACGGTTGGTACGATCATAAAACGGAAAAAAAATGGATTTATTAAATAGTTATAAAGGTATTCTTGAAAATAATTAAGAATTTGAACTTCCGTTTGATTTTTACGAATAACCCGGATAAACGACAAAAAATTAAACACAAAATAAAGAAAAGGAACGAAAATATAAGACAGTACGACGCCCGGTTCTAAGCACGATAAGAAGAACAAAAAAACCCCGAACCAGAATATATTACCAGAGAAGATTTCCAGACATAAATTCTTTTATTCGCAGTTATTTTACGTAAATAAAAAGGATAGTTAAAGTAAATAAAAACCTTTAACGCATAAAATCAGGAGCGTATTAAGGTGTTGGAAAATAAGTTAAAAGACGAACGCTACTTATAGGAAAGCCGCAGGATGGCAAGATCCGAAAAAGCCAATAAAAGCTTTTTAAAAGGGCTTTAAACGTGACGATAAAAGTCAAAAACGACCTTATTACCCTGCAAGTAAGAATTAAGACATACTGGTTTACCGCATTTATAAACTGCGGAGTAATAAAAGGTAACTATATTATGCCGGATATGGTTAACCGATTTGAATTATTATAAAAAGAAAAGATGGAACTTTATATTACCGAAAATGTAAAAGGTTAAGTATTTACCTACGACAACGGAAAGATTAGCCGCAAAATTAATTACCTTAAAATCTTTATCGATAAACGAAACCAGATAGCAAACTTTGATATCGTTTCGATAAGGAATTACGACATAATTTTCGGAAAACCATGGCTATATTAATATAACCCTTTAATCGATTAAATAACTAACTAGGTAAAGTTCGGTTTATATCCATTCGATAAAAAAAAACAAAATATGAAAAGATTTTAATACTTAATCGAAGATAGCGACGAATGTAGGCATAAAAATATGATGAAAACTTTACCATTTATAGGAATAAAACATAAAAAAAAATAAAAGTATTATAGAAAAATACGACGTATTATCGTTATTATTAGAACGAAGTTACGAAAAATAAACGATTACCTATAATATTAACCCTTAAAGCTAAAAACCATAGTTAACATACTTTTATAGTATTATAAATACGAACGACTATTCCGTAAGGAACTTGAAACAAAAATACTAAAACATAACGAATAAAATTACGAAATAATTTTTAAAAATAAAACATTAACCAGAGTTTATTTAATTTATAACCTTAATAAGACAAAATTATAAGTATTACGTAAATACCTTAAAAATAAGTTTCGAAAAGGCCATATACGACGTTTTAATTTATTAACCGGATACCCCATATTTTTCGTACTTAAAAAAAACGGGAAGTTACGCTTAATTATCGACTATAAGCAGCTAAACGATATTACGGTTAAAAATAAAATACCGCTACCTTTAATTAACGAAATAAAAAATCGCCTTTACGGAATTAATTAGTTTATAAGCCTAAATCTTAAAAAAAGATATAATTAAATTCGCATTAAGCTAAGACATAAATAAAAGATAACTTTTAAGTCGAAATACGGACTTTTCGAATATTTCGTTATGCTTTTCGGATTTACGAACGTACCAGTAACTTTTTAATGGATGGTTAATTACGTACTTAAGGAGTACCTAAACATTTTCGTTATTTGTTACCTCGACGACATTCTCATTTACTCGAAAAATAAAAAGAAACATATAGGATACATTTATACAGTTTTTTAAGCCCTACAAAGCGCCAACTTCCTAATTAATAACGAAAAAAGCCAGTTCCATATATAAAAAGTGGAATTTCTAGGACATATTATCAACTTAAGATGCATTAAAATAAACCTTAAAAAGATCGTTACAATATAAAAATAAGAAACGCCCATTATAGTTAAAAAGGTATAAGCCTTTTTCGGATTCGTTAATTATTATAAAAAGTTTATTCGAAATTTTAATAAAATAATTACGCCATTATTTAACCTAACGAAAAAAGGAAATAAGTTCTTTTAAACGACGAAAACGGAAACCGCCTTTTAAAAAATTAAAAATACGATTACTAACGAGCTAGTATTAATCATATATAATTTAAGCCGCTTAATTAAGTTTGAAACCGACGCTTCGGATTACGCTTTAGGCGTAATGGTAAAATACCGCGATAATTAAAGTTATTTATACCATATTGCCTTTTATTTTTATAAATTAAAAGGAACCAAGTTAAATTATGACATTTCCGACAAAAAGTTTATGGCTATCGTTAAAACCTTTCAAAAATTCAGACATTACCTTAAGGGAAACCTTTACTAGGTTAAGGTATATACCGACCATAAAAATCTTACCCGTTTTATTACCACCAGAAAACTTATAAAACGATAACTACGTTACGTTAAAAAATTAATAAAATATGACTTTATTATTATTTACCAAAATGGATTAAAAAATGACAAAGCAGATATACTTAATCGAAAACTAAACCTCGAAAAAAAAGTAATTAAAGTTAATTATCAGATTTTCGATACTACGTTAAAAGGATACCTGCAATTACGACAAATAGCAATAATTAAAACAGTACCTTTTAATTTATACCAGAAACTCCAGGAATATAACGATAACCTATTTAAGGACCAAAAAATAAAAAGAATATAAATCCCAGAAAGATACCAGGAAACATTAATAAAAGACATATACGAATATTAATTATACAGACACCTAAGGATTTACAAAACCTTAAAGCGATTATAACGCATTTATTATTTCCCTAAAATAAAATCGGTAATAAAGAAATACGATAATAATACCATATTTACAATAAGGCAAAAGCACGACATAAGCCATACGGAAAATTACAGCTATTATCAATCGTAAAACGATTATGGGATTTAGTTACCTTCGATTTTATTACCAAACTCCCACTTTTAAAAAACCTAGCTATGGGCATATATTACGATAGCATTTTTGTGATCGTTAACCGATTTACCAAATTCTTTTATTTCTTACCATATAATAAGGATATAAACGTAAAATAATTAGCTTACATCTTTTTAAAATATGTCTTAAAAGTATACGGATTACTAACGGAAATTATGTTAAATAAAGGAATAACATTTATTTCGAAATTTTAGCAAGGATTTATGGCGTAATTAGGCCTAAATTATAAACTATTTAACGCATTTAAACCCTAAATAAACGGATAAATAAAAAGAATTAATTAAATATTAAAAGCCTACTTACGATATTACATTAATTACGAATAAAACGATTAAGTCCAAAAGCTACTTATCGCGTAATTAGCTTACAATATTAGTTACAATAAAAATACCAAAATAATTCCAGTAAACGTTAATTTTGGTTTTATACCGGAAACTTACAAAGATGTACGTAAAAGGCTTATTAACGTTAAAATAATCCTAATATCAAAACAACTTAAGCAACTATATATAAAAATAAAAATAAAATTTAAATTCGTACGTAACTAAATAAAAAAGTATTATAACTAGAAAAGGTTAAAAACATTAACCTTTAAGGAAGGAAAGATGGTTTACTTAGTTATTAAAAACATCTAAACTAAACGATTAAATAAAAAACTTAACTTTAAATATATCGGATTATATAAAATTATCAAGAAAATCTTAAAAAATAGTTACTAATTAAAACTGCCACCTAAGGTTAAATTCTACCTAATCTTTTACGTTTTTTTATTCAAATTAATAGCGGATACCATTAAGGTTAATATAAAATACGAAAAAAAAGCAGAAAAAAATATATTCACATACAAAACAGAAAAGATCTTAAACATACGAAAAAAAAACGGACTTATTAAGTACCTGATTAAATGGAAGAATTACTTAAATTCCGAAAACATTTGGAAACCCGTTAAAAATCTTACGAACGCCCAATACCTGCTAAAAAGCTTTTACCAGCAACGACGGATATATTTTAATTAGCAGTCGATTAATTAATAGGTTTTAACTAATCGACCGGATCTGCGACCTGGCCTAACGTAGCCGTAACAACCGCCGCCTCCAACTATTCCCGCTCCTTTTCTAACCGTTCGAATTCCTTTATAATTTCCGTACCTTTAATACCACGACGGAATATTTCGATGCCCCGTTAACGAAAAAGTCGTTTTTGCTTTTGCAAACGATTAAGCTTATTCGCAATAGCCCGTAATATCTTTTAAACTTATTCCTTTTTACATTTTAAACGATCTTTTTCGTTAAAAAGCTTTTAATATTCCATTTTTAAGAGTTCGAAAATATCATACAGACCGTTATAACGAATATATCGTACGCACTTTACGGAACCACGAACGACCTTATAATCCGTACCTTCCTTTTCATAACGAAAATAAAAAGGCATAATAAAACCGAAACGATTAATACGTTTTAAAAAAACTAAAGGGTTAATACGTTAACGAGAACGACGTTTTTTAATTCGACCCGATATTATAAATATAAAAAAGGAAAGGTTACTTATTAAAATTAACGGATAAACAAATTAATCTTTAAAGGTAAAAATCTTAAAGGGGAGAAATCGTATTATAACTTAACGGTTTTAGCTATAACATAAACGGTCGGACCTTTTAAGGGAGTTAGCCCCGACCTAAACCAAAAGGTTACGTAATTGGCTTAAAGGACTTAAAAAGCTAAACTCCTTAAGCTTTTTAAGCTACCATACGGGTTTAAAGGGTTAAACGGCCTTAAAAGTTCGAATCGTTTAAGCACCTTAAGTTAAGGAGAAGATATATATATTCGTTATCATAACTTAGATAAATTACCAGCTTGTAATATAACTTGGTTACCTAGATTACCTTTAATAATCTGCTATTACCAGACGTAGCTATAGAACGTATCATTACTCAGTTTCCCACGACATTACTGCTAACATAAACCGTACGATTAGGTTTAATAGTTGGTTAAACCCCTTAGTCGTCACATTATTACTTTAACGTTTAAAAAAGTTTTTGTACTTTTGAATTAATATGAGAACTATTAATATAAATTTAAAATAGTTTTAAAATTATGTTATATTTTAAATATGTGTTGTAATTCAAACAAAATATCTTTAACGTTTATATATTTATATTAATCATTCTTTTATTTTATGAAACACTTTTTATTTTTGTAAGTAAATAAGGTTCCGTCGACGGTTCGTAACTTACACTATTATAATAACTATTTTTATAGAATTCGATATTATTTTGTTACCCGAAGGAAAATAAAATAAAAATATTTTAAAGTTAACTATAATTGCCTATCCTTGTTTTTGGCATTATTTAAGAACTTATATTAATAAATCTGTCGCCGCCATAATTTCGAAAATATCGGTAATTCCTTAGCTAAGAGTTTGATTTATTAAAAAGCCCTTTTTATGTCCGGGGTTTTTTAATAACATATTTAAGGTAATGATCGTTAAAATACTTTTATTATTTTCAGATATTAATTAAGGGTAATATCTTTAAAAAAGGATTAATACTTTATTTATAAGAAACGGGTTAATAAGATATATGCTGTTAATAAGTTTATTTTTATTATTAATATTTTATACAAATTATATACTATAAGTAAGTAATATAAATAATAACATTTCAAGTTCTTTAGCAATTTAAAGGTTTTAATATATTTTTTTTATCGCTTAATTCTGTAAAACCTTTTGCGCTTTATTTTAATTAATAATTATTATTCTTTAGCTTTATGATATATTAAATAACTATTAATGTGGCAGGTTATAAAATAAAAAAGGTTATGATTATCCGTTTAATTCTTTTCTGATTAAGTTTTATGTATATTATATATTCGCGAAATTTATAAAGTTCGCGGGATAATCGTCCGTAATTATTAAATTCTAGTTGTAATTAACCCTCTTCATTATATATTTCTTATAATTATATATTACGATAACAAATATACTTTAATTTTATAATTACTTTACAAACTATTTATTTTAAATAATCTTTATAATTCTGTATCGTAGAATTTCGGTATACGAAATATTCTTTTTAAGTTAGGTCGTTATTTTATATTTAAGTTATAATAACGATTGTAAATTCTACTGAAAGGAAATAGTAGTAACTTTCTTTTATTTCGTTCTTATTTTATTTATATTTTATTAATCGTATTTTCTAAGGTTAAGAAGTCTTTTAAAAAGAAATATTAAACTTTCTCTTAAGCAAAAAGTAGTATTCGTTTTTAAAATAACCTTTTTTATTATAACTATACTATTTAATATTAAACCTCTTACTCTTTTATTAGAGACTTTTCGAAACCGAACTGCCTTTTTTTAGGTTTATTTTTATTTCTTTTTCAATTATCAAAACCCTTTTCTTAATTTACTTATTAAAAGTACGTTAATTTATAATACTAACTTTATCTATATATTCTTTACATAAATCTATTTTAAGTATTATATATATGTCATTTCTTATTTAAGCTTTTAAGGTATTATAAAAGACTTAAGGTGGTTTTTAATAAATTTAAGTAATCTTTAAAAGATTAAATCTTGTTATATTTTCACCCTAAATTTGGTTTGTTTAAAAAGGTATATTTACTTTATCACATATTATTCTTTATTTAAACTTTTAAATATAATTTATATTCGATTTTAAAATACCGGTAATTATTGAAAATATAATTAATAATACTTAAGAACCTTTCGAGGTAATTCTTTAAATAATCCCTTATAATTAATTCTAATTCTGAAAAAAGAACCTCAAAAAGTAATTAAAAAATAGGTATTATTATTTCTTTAATGATTTTCCGTTAAGCAGTCTTTATTAAACTTAAGGTAGATCTTTACTTATATAAAAAGGCTTTTTATATTTATAATTCGGTTATAAAGTTTTAAGGTAATTTATTTATAACCTTTAATTTCCGACATTTTATACTAATTCGGAAACAGGATAGTAATTCCGGGGTATCAAATAAGCGCGAATGATAACTATGTTAACGTATTTTCTATTTTTTACTAAATTATCTAATTTTCTTACAAAGATTAAAACCTTTTTTCCTTTCTTCTTTTAAGGCCTGGATTTGTTATAATAAGATCTTCATTATTTATTTAAAGTGAAATATTTTTCTTTCGTTTTAAATTCTTAAGCTTTTAGATTTTTAGTTTAATTTGTTTGTTTTTAAATTTTCCCTAGACTTTAATGGTATTTTTTTATGTAGGAGTTAACTATTGTAAAGTATAAAAAGTAAAATGATCTTCTTTATTTCGGGTTATAAAAAGTATAATATAATTAATTAATTAAAGAAGTTTTTCGATAAGGGACAAATCCTTATATTTCATTAGTAATCCTTTATGAATTTGTAACGGGGATCGGGTATATTATTTATTTTTAAACGCTTTTTTATAACATTATTTATATTAACTTTCAAACCTTTGATACTCGATTAAGTTTAGAATTGTTGCTTCGTTATTAATTAAAAAGCTATTAAAATATAATGAATTTGTAATATATCTCTGTAAAACGATAAGGAAGATCCGAAATAACGTTTTAATTTCAAGGTAATAATAACGCAAAAGGTTCATTTATTAAAGGTTTATTCGTTAAAAGAATTTGCGCATTTCTTTTAAGTAAAAAACGATAGTTTTAATTCTGAGCTTAGATAACTAACTAAGAAATCAAATTAAGTGCGTATTATTTATATAAGAAACCGTTGATTATTTATTTATTTCTTTAGTAGTGAATATATTATAAATTCATATAATATATGTAATGTTATTACATTTTTTAAAATTATTTTAATCACTTTTAAGTCGCTAATTCTTGTTGTCCGGAGTTTAGTCGTAGCAGCCCAGAGCTAGGCTCTAGAGGTAGGTCTTTTTTAAAATAAGGACCCCTGTTCCTAGAACATTTATATACAGTTAAGCAACTGCTTTCTGTTAACCTTTTTACGGTTATATTTTATTTATAAATATATTTTTTTATGATTATTTAATAGCTCTTTTCTGCTTTCTATACCTCTTTCTTTTTTAAAACGAATCTGGTAACTTTTTATGTATTTTAAAAACTAGCGGAAGGTTTGTTTTAATGGATTTTTCTTTCCGTTTATAGCAAGCGCCTTATTTAACTATGTTCGAAAATATTAATTAAAGCTTTTATTTTTACATTGCTAAGGTAACAATACGGACGGTTTATTTTCCGAGCATTTTATGCCTGGTCTACCGATCTTTCGTTTGTTAATTTTATTAGCGAACTTAAGCGTCGTATACTAAACGTAATCTTTAATTTAAAGTGCGGCATATAACTCCGAAGTTAAGGCCTTTATTAATAGCGTCGCGTTCCTTAAAAACGGCGCCTATAATTACTTTCTTTTTAAAACCCCGGTATTTTAAATAATAATAACTAGTAAGATAACAAAACGTTGCGAAATAAGTCGGGCGTCGGATAAAAAGTAAAATAAACATTTATATAAAGTTAATTAAGCTTATAAGAATTAAATCCCTTAAACCGCTTTTTTCGAATTTATTACGTTTTTACTTTTAACGGCGCCGTTTATACTTACTTTTATTAATAACTGCGTTATTTCTTTTATTTTCTTCGGAAACCGTAATCCGGATTCGAAGCGCAAATCTTTTAAATATTCGATTTTATTAAGTAAGCAACATAATTCGTCTTCGGTTACTTTGAAAAGGTTATCTTTAAGGTTTTTTAAGTTATTATTAAAGGTACTTTTTTCGTTAAAAGTAACGTAACAAATCGTTATTAATTCATTCGTTAGAAAGTTCTATATAGGGTAAATATTTAGTAATTAATATTTTATAAAATAATTAACCTAAGTTTGCGAGTTAAACTTTCGCTTTTTATTTTGCTTACATCATACGCCTTTTATTAAAATGTAAATTTAATAATTATAAACTTAAAAATAGCCTCGCAGAAATCTTTGGTCAATAACAATCATTTCTTTTTAATATATTTAATAAGTATGAAAACGTTTATAAAGCATTGATTAATTAAATATATATTTAAGAGTCGAGTTATAGAAATAAATTATAACGCGGTAAATCTTTACCTGAGGAAAAATACGATAACTTTACCCCTTTTCGTATATAAATCGCTTTTATCTTAATTATCTCTTTTAAACGTTAGGCGCCTCCGTTTTATGCTTGCATATTAGCTATCGAAAGTTCGATTCGAACTTTTTATTTCAAGTATAAGTAATTTCGAACTTAATACCTTCTCCAGTATAACTTATTATTACATTTAATAGCTTTTACTTTGGAATTATAAGTTTCGAAAATTATAAATGCTTAATTTAATATATTATAATTATTTCGACTATTTTATTATTAAAGTATTAATTTAAATACAACTTAAAAACCTTTAATAAGAAATATTATACTATTTATACGGTCGGTATTATTTTCCAGGGTTTAAAAGCTAATAATTAATTATAATTTTTAATTTAAAATGCGAGTTTTAACAAGTTTTATAGTTTAAGCGTTTCGACTTTTCGTACCTATAAGCATTATACTTAATAATTATAATTCCGTTTTCCTTCCGGCATTTTTACCTACATTCCTTTATCTTTACTCTTTAACAATAGCTTGCGAAATAATTAACAGCTTTTAAACCTAAATAAGCGAACTTTAAATGCTATAGTCGAATATCGGCAGTATTCGGAAATTATTTATCTATAAATTAAACTTTTTCTGGAAGATAAAAAACGCAGTCCGAATTAATTAAAATAATAAATATTCGAATATTATTTAATTATATCGTTTTTCGTTACAAATAATTATTAATCTTTTTATAATTTATTACAAAGATTTTAACAAACGTAATAATACTAGGTTGTGTACAAAGTGTTTTTTTAATATACCACGTTTTATAAATGTATTAATCGAAAATTATTTAAAGGTATTAATTTAAAATTTAAGAATTTATTTATTCCGTTAGAAATATAAAAGGTTATTAAAAAGAAAAACTAATTATTTCGACTATTACGTAAAATATTAAAAATACTGCCTTGATAATACCTATCTGGCGCCTTAATTCATCGAACTTTTTAGGTAATACTTTAAAATTTATTTATTTTTCGCAAGGTTTACAACGGTATTAATACTTTTTTTAACCTATCGCATAAAGGTTTCGTTTAGTTTTTAGTTTTCGATTACTTTACTTTTAAGAACAAACTAACAAGTAAATAATTCGTAAAAGTTCAGGTATATTAAATAAGTAAATCCGGTAAGGTTTTCAGCGGTAATAACGCCCTTATTCTTTAACATTATTATCTTATCATTTTAACCTTAGTCTTAATTTTAACTTTACTTTTATTTAATTTTCGAGTTTTCTCTTTAAAAAAATATTAAGTTCGTTATATAACGTATTATTATATAAAAAAGCGTTATTGATTTTAAGTTTAAAATCGTTTATATTTCCGAAAGTTATTATAAATACGTTATAAATAATTCGCAAGCGGTTTCCTTTAAAGTATAAAAACACATAATTCTCAAATTACGGTATTATTTTACGGTGCTTTAAAATTCTATATATGATGTATAGGTTATTTTAAAACTTATAATTTAATCGTTAAAACCGTTATTAAAACCTTTTCTTAAATCGTTTACTATATTTTCTATATCGTTAACTTTTTCAATATCTTTATTTAATACAATAGATATAACCGTTTCTTATTTTATTATCTATATTCTGAAATCTTTTAAAAGCTTAATAAATAACTTAATATTCATTCGATATTTCTTTTCTATCTCATTTTCAATGTTTTTAATAGATAATGTCGAATTTTTTAAAATTATTATATTATTCATCGGAAGTTTTATCGGTTTATAAATCGTAAGTCGGTACATCATTAATTTCTTTATATTTTTCCGGTAATTCTTATATTCCTTATTTTTGTATATAAAAACGGCCAAATCCACGTTATACTCAAGTTTGACTTCGACAATTATGTCACGGCGGCCGCCCTGTAAGCCACTGCGCCAAAAGGTTAGCAATACTCTAAGTTCCCTTGGAGTACCCAGATGTTACGAACTAATACCTCACGGCCTTAGGAGAACGGTCGGGATAAGACTTAGGTAATAGCGACCAAGATCACGTAACATAGATCCGAATGGATTTACGGATCCAAAGGGATCCATACATTTAAAGATATGGATCCGGGAAAATGTCCGGATCCTGAAAGGTTTTATGTACTTATACGATACGGATTCGAAAAGATATTCGAGTTTAAAAATGTCTTAATTTAAAATATATATTGTCGTTACTTTTTATAATTTAAATAAATTATTAACTGATAACATAACTTTCTTTATATAAATTGTTTTTAATAATATATCATAATTAATTTAACTATTATACATTTTATTATTAAATTCGTTGCAATAATAATAAGACTAATATAATTTATATAATTAAATATAATAATTAATTAAACTTTGAAATTATTATGCATTATAAACCTTTATTTTAAAATATTATTAAACTTTAAGTAATATTTTTGTTAATATATTTATTTATAAATAGTTCGTAAGAATAAAAATGTTTATATTAAAAAGATTGAAAAGTATTAAAATTATAATAATTTAAAAGTTAATTTACTATAATATTTAAGGGAAAATGAAAGCCTTAAAGAGTTTTAATAGTACTAAAAACGTATAACTTTCTATAATTTAAATAAAGCTTTATTTATATTGCTAACGAAGCTTTTTAATTAATGAAATTAATAAAATTATTATTATTGCTAAAAGCGTTAAAGGAATATTTTACAGCAATTAAATCTTATTTTACGTATTTATTTAAAAAAAAAAGCAAAAAGGAAAATAATAGAAACAGTATTAAAGAATTGCTCGAACATTATATTGTTTTTCAAACAAAAGGTTAGAAATATATAGGAAAGTTTTAATAAAAAGTAAAAAGTTAAATAAGATTTATTTTACTTTAAATAAAAGATGAACGTTGAAATGCGCCGTGTTATTCAAATAGACTTTGATATATACCGAATAAAAAAACATTAAAATTATGAATAACCATTTATTAAAGTTTAATAAGAAAGTTAAAAATAAAATAATCGATTTTAAAAGGGTTTTTAATTTCGATAAATATATTTATAAAGTAATTAAAATTAATAACCGGTAATATAACCGTTAAATTTGAAAAACGATATTATCCTTTTAAATTCGGATATTTTAAAAAATAATAAAATAAATATATATATATTATAATTTACGGAATAACATTACAATTTATAAATCTAAACATAGATTATTAATACGATTTCTCTTTATTAAGTAATATAATTATAATGAAATAATATATAAGATTTCCAAATATAAAACTTATGAAAAGTTATAATTAAATACTTAAATAGCGATCTTCTCAGATTTATTCATAAATAATAAGATAATAATGAATTATTTAATATAATTAAAAGTAAAAAGATTTATAATTTATTTAGAACAATATAATAAAGTTTTAAAATATAAAGAGTAAAGTATTATAATTAAGAATTTAAACATAGCTAAGTTTAATTTAAAAACTGTTAATAATTTAATAATTGAAAAGATACGATGCGTTAAAAGTTAAAAATAAATAAAGCCTCAAATTATAATAGAAATAATAATAATAAAATAAATGATTTAAATGAAACATATGAATTAAGAATTATTGCATTTCAAATCAGTAAATTAAGCTGGAGAATTATATATTATTTATTATAAACGTATTTATTAATATAAAGACGTAAAAGATTTATAGTAAAAACTAGTTAAATGGAATATATAACTAAAGGTTTGATTTCCATAATTAAATCGGAAAAGACTTTTAAGATTAATAATAATATAAATACTTAAAAATATACACTTTTTAAAATATTATTAATATTATTAGGGTAATATAATAATAAAGTAACCGGGAAAAGAGATTCAATAAAAGCTTTCCATATTATCTCGAATAGTATAATTATATAATATAAAAAGAAAGAAATCATAAAATAATTATAAATATATTATTAAAAACACTTAATAACTTAGGCTTTCGATTATATTTTACGGATAAGTTAAATAACCGATAAAACGTTAAAAACGAAAATTAAAAAGAATTGAAAAAAGATGACATAACGTATAATTTTAAACATGATTAAAAAAATTAAAAAGATTTCCAAATTAAGATATATTAATAAAAGAATTAAATATCACTTTCTGACTTAAAATTACTCTGTATAGATTAAATAAATAAAGTATTTGTAAAAGCTTAATCAACGCAAGTAAATATATATTAAAGTATTAAAAGAGTTTAAAAAGCGAAGAGTAGTTTTAAAAAAAGGCTGCAATATAATACAAGCCGAAAAGCCTAATAAAACGTTTTAAAAGAAATTAAATACGATAATAAAAATTAACAATAGTTTTATTACTTTATAAATATAAACTAAAACATATTAGTTTATAGGACTCATAAAATAATAAAATAATATTAAATATTATATTGTGCTACATATAATATATCGATTTAATAGTTATAAAAAGATTACTATCCAGAACTTAAAAGATTTAAATATTAATTTACGATAATAAAAGAATTACCCGTAAATTTAAATACTTTAAAACTTTTATTAAAAGTTATGTTAAATATTAAAGGTTAATTGTATTTCGATAAAGGGTTACGACATAATTTCGGAAAGTTATAATTATATTAGTGTAGTTTTTAATTAATAAAATAATTAAAAAAGAATTAAAATTAAAAGATATAAATGATTTCTATATTCTATCTATAATAACGATAAATATAAGCATAAAAATACGATTAAATCTTTATTAATAATAAATATAACATATAAATAATAACTTTTATAAAAGAATAAAACATATTATTGTTATTATTAAAATAAAGTTATAAAAAATAAACAATTATTTATAATATTAATTATTAAAATTAAAAATAATAATTAATATATTTTTTTAATAACGTATCACACAAGCGAACGGTACACACAAGCAAGCGGTACACTTTTTGGCACCTCGCCACAATCAATCCAAATAACTTAACCATAACACATCTAATTAATTCAAATTAACCGTATTCTTTTTCGCTAACTGTATTTACAGCTCTCCAACAAGTGCACGCATTATATCAAGGCTTGTTGCGGGCGTCATATTGCCATTCCTTCCTCCTAACCTCCATGCGACCGACTACCTTTTGACGCGTCCAGGCCAATATTACCCCCATTTCGAAAGTTCTGAAGCCGACCGAAAAGAAAACGATTACCGACCGAATTCCTAACCCATATACGCGAGCGTTTTTCGTCCAGCTTCAATACGTGGAAGATATTCGCAAATACGTCGCATCGGAAGGCTATAGGGCTTTGTTGTAGGGCGCGTTGCGAGGCTGTAAGGCAAGGCTGTAGGGCTTGTTATGGGGTACGTTCCGGGGCGTATCGCGGGGCGCGTCGTAGGGCGTGTCGCGGTATTGTAGGACTTGTCGGAGCAACAATTCGATTTTACGCAATTAATGGATTAGAACAAACTTTTGGAATAAGAAAGAAGACTTATTATAATACATAAACAAGTTTTTTTGGCCGTCAGAAAAAGTGGTAATAAAGGAATGCTGTTAATAGCTGCTGGAGGTGGCGGTCGCAAGACGGTTGGAAGAAAGGAATAGCAATATGCGCCCGCAACACATTATGGTATAATGCGTGCATTTGTTATGAAGCTGTAGATGCGGTCAGCGAAAGAGAATACGGTTGATTTGAATCAATTAGATATGTTATGGTTGAGTTATTTGAATTGCTGGTTGCGAGGTGCCAAAAAGTGTACCGCTCGCTTGTGTGTACCGTTCGCTGGTGTGATACGTTACTATAAATACGAATACATATTTAGAAAAAGAATTAAAACGACATTTTTAATATTTAATAAACAACCTTAAAAAATGGTTTTTAAAAAGGAAATACCCGTTATATTTTACCCGATTTATTAGATTAACAGGTCGGAATTATAAATGTTACATTAATATTACGAAAATGAATTTTAAAAAAGTATATATATAAAGTTTAAATTTATTAATTATAGGCTTTTATTTTTAAGATTAAAAAATAAAACATTTCGTTAACTTATTAATTAGAAATAATTAAATGCTATTACGGTTAAAAGTAAAACGTTATTATTTTTAATTAATAAAGTAAAAAGTAGTTTTTATAAAATTAAACAATTTATATATTTAAATATTAAAAACCGTAATAATTAAATACATATTAAACTGGAATACGAATAAAACACAGGTTTTAAAATAAAATATACACTTTTTAAATATTTGCTTATAAATTTCGGATTTATAAATATATTAATAATTCGTAATAAATAATTAATTATATATCTAAAAGATATTTGAATAGTTTTAGTATTTATTACTTTAATAATATTTTTAATTACTTAAAAATAAAAGGAATATATAAAATACGTATATATAGTTTTTTAAACTTTATAAAACCTTAATATATTCTATATATAACAGGTAAGATATTTAAAATAGATTATTATTTTAGAATGTATTAAAATAAACCTTAAGAAATTTATGATACTATGAAAATTAAAAGTATTTATTATTGTCAGCACTCACAGTGATCAAATGCAGGAATCTGGCATAACTCTCATGCGTTAGTTCTAGGTGTTCTAGGAAAGAACAAATCTAGTCCGTGGGCAATCGCCCTTACATACATGATTGGGTGACAAAGGATCGTCTGCGGACAAAGGGTGTCCTAGGCAGCACTCCTGCAGCCTGGGCCCACAAAGCCAGCCAGCAGGCAACACCTGTAAGCACTAATTGCCGACAATTATAATTAAAAAAACTAAAAAATTAAAAATATGGTTAATTATTATAAAACGTTCTTTAAATACTTTAATAAAATAATTATATTACTATCGAATTTATATCGGAAAGATTTTAATTTTATTATATAATAAATATTAAAAACGTAACTATTAATAAATTAATATTAATTATATATACCCCGAATTATTTAAGTAAATTTAAAACCGGCGTTTTAAATTTTATTTTCAGTATAATAATTAAATATTATAACACTTAAGATAATATATATTTTATGGCCGTTTATTTTTATAAATTAAAGATAATAATAATATATTATATTATTTTTATTAAAGTTTTACAATTATCGTTAAAAACATGCGAAATTTAAGTATTACTTTAAAAAGATTATTAAGTTAAAATATATATAAATTATAAAGGTTTTATTTATTTTGGTTTTATTAAAGAGTTAATAAAATAACAACTACGTTATATCGAAATATTAATAAAATAAACGTATTTAATTACTAAATCTTTAATATTACGTTAAAGAAATATTTATAATTATAATAAATAATAACGATTAAAATAATACGTTATAATTTATATTAAAATTAAAAGTTAAACTAAATTTAAACTTTAAAAACTTCTTAAGATATACTAATATAATATATATATGAATTTTAATTATATACATATTCAAATATTTATAAACCTTGAAAAGAATTTTAATTTTCTTTTTTTTAAAATTGAAATTAATAATAAGGAAAGTACGATAATAATATTACCTATATAATAAAGTCAAGACTTAACGATATAAATTATACACAAAATTGTAATTATTATTAATTATATAACGATTATAAAATTTAATTACGAACGCATATTATAATAAAAATACCGATATAAATTAATTAATTTAGGTCTTTTTAAATTATATTTAAAAAATACACAAAGTATTAATGAAACTTATTTTAAATAAAATAGAACTTTTTTATAAAAAGAAGAAAGAAAATTTATAATGTCTTTAAATATAAAGTATAAATTTTTAAACGTACTTAAACTTTAAAAAAAATACATAAACTTAAAAGAATATCAAAGATCTATTTCCGATCTTATATTAATTAAAAGTATATTAAATTTAACCATTATGTAAAATAAAGTTAATTAATAATATTAATTATTAGAAATATTTAAATTAAACGATTTAATACAAATTTTAATTTTAAATATATCGGCTGATAGACAATTATTAAAAATATTTTAAAAAAGGTTAAAATCGTGGTTTAATTTTAAACTTTACTTACTTTTATACAGTATTTTACTTAAATTAATAATAAATACTTTAAGAATTAATATAAAGTATTAAAAACTTAAAATAGTAAAATACGATTATATATAAAATAATATATATATATATATGAAAAGAATACTGGCCTTATTAAATATCTAATTAAATAAATAAAAAATTTCAAATGCCGAAAAGACTTAAAAATTCGTTACAAACTTTACAAACGTTTAATCTTTTTTAAAAAAAAAATATTAATAATATCGAAAACGTTTAGAATAGTTTTTTAATTCGGATTTGTTAAAAAGGTTAATTAATAACTTTTAAATTAAATTATTTATTTACTTTTATAGTTCTAACGGTTTAACTAACGGTTTTTACCTTAATTCCTATTTATTTCCTTTATTTATTTAATAATTAAAACTCGTAATTAATTATTTCGATATTTTTAAAGTAAGATAAAAATCCTTTTAATGACGGAAACGTTAAAAACATGTCATAATTCTATTTATTTTTTTATTCTAATTAAAGCAACTGTTTTTTCGAAGAAGAAATCGTTTTAATCGTTGTTTTTAATAATATTATATATAAAAAAATCGAAACACTCGAATAATTATAATTTCGTTTTTAAAAAATACTGTTTTTAGACGGAACGGTACATTCCGTTATAATATTTTTCTTTTTAATTAGAGCGCTTAAAGGTTTTACTTTTTCTTTTAAAAAATGGGCTAGTTATAATACAGCTTTAAAAAATTATATTTACTTAAAAGTTTAAAAAGATTAAAACAAAAGTTTTGGATGGAAAAAATCGTATTACGAACTAACATTTTACGGCATTAAAAAACCGGTCGGGATAAAGTTTCAGTAATACCGATCAAAATTACGTAACATAAATCCGAATAAATATACGGATCCAAAAAGATCTACGCATTTAAACGATATAAATCTGAAAAAGTTGTTGTATTTTTAAAATTCTAATTTATATATGCGATACGGATCCGAATAGATTTTCGAATTTAAAAGGATCCTAACTTATAAAATTTAATTTCATTATTTATTATAATTTAAATAAATTACTAAGTTATTATTTAATTTAATTACTTATATTACTTTTAATAATTTGCGATTACTGGACGTAATTATCTTATACCTTATTACTTATTTTCTTACGATATTACTGTTAATATAAACCATACGACTAGGTTTAATAGTTAGTTAAACCCCTTAGCTGTCACAACAGAGCGCCGTTAGCTCTACGTCCCCTTTTCCCTTCTGGGACTAGCTAGGACATAACAAATTATCTTTGTTACGAAATTCGATTTCCCATCAAATCTTACCTATTTAGCAATACTTGATGTAACGATATATTATCGGCGGCAATATTAATCGAAATATGTCGAATAATTTTTAAGCTTTAACTTCGTAACTTAAGTAAGTGATAATAATTCTTAATTTAACTTAATATAATAGTATAAATTTAAAGCTATTACTTTAATTTAAAATTCGTTATCTTATAATTTTTAATATTTAAGGGCTAAATAAACAGTTTATTTTATAATAACTTTAATCATTATAATGAAAGGTTGCTTACCGCCATAACCGTAATATTAGTAAGAAATATAACTAAAACTTTTAATTATTTAATATAAGCGTGTATTTAATATTAAGATTAAAACTTAGTATTATTATATTTTGTTATATTTTTAATTATTTTATAATTAGTATTTAAATAACCTAGTATATCTATGTAAATGGTATATGTAACCGCTAAAGGGTTTAACTAATGATTAAACCTAGTCGTACGGTTTATGTTAGTAGTAATCACCTTTCCTTCTATATTTCATCCGTGCGTTTAGAGCTGTTAGTGCTTAAGCGTACATCACATTCAATTTTCTAACTCTTGGCGCTCTTGGCGACTTCGCCACTAGCTGAGCCAAAAACACCAAGGCTAAAATCTCGCGATCGTTAGCAACCACCAGCAATCGACGGAGATGGAAGCCCCTACCATACCATAGCAGCCAATTAGGGTTCCTGACGACATGGCTCAGTATACTTAACAGCCTGAGCCACTTACCCCCTTAAACCTCGTACAGTTACAACGGAACAAAAGGAAAAAACCTGTTAATATCCAGGCTCCTCCGGTAATAAACCTTACCAACGGAAAGGCCGCCAATCGACCTTAACCCGATATTGCGACTTTAGCTGTCACCTCCCGACTCGACGAAATGGAACGACAAGTTCAGGTTAAAAAACAAGTTATTAGGGACCTAGCTAGGTACCTGGACTCGTTCGTTGGAAATTACAAAAGTGATTACCAAACGGATCACAGGGCAAAAGCAAGATTTCTTGTCGAAATATTCGTTAACCACCTTAACACGGCGGTTTTCTCGACCTTTAACAGAACGCTTTACGCCCCTATACGGCTGCTAAGCTCGTAGCCAACCAATTCGGAGACGAAAAATAAACAAGTTTCCTGGGCTAATATAGCCAAATCGGGGCACAGCTCCAACCCGAATGGCGGTGCAAAAATCGCCAAATCGATTACCAAAACCAGCTTTACCGCATTCTGGTTTTCCAATAAAGAGGATAATAAAATCCTAATCCGTTTAAGCGAAAAGCGGCGGGCCCATAGGGAGCAGCCTTTTACGTTAAGGACTGCTATATATAAGGAATTCGAAAACCTAGGGCTATAGCTGCCGGATATTCCGAATATTACGGCTACGAATACGGGCTGGTTTATCAGATTAGCTACTAAACAAATCCGGGATATGTTTTTCGAACCGGACGTAAAGCAACGCCTAAGCAAAATTACAAACGCCGATAATATTCAAATGCCGGAACAATAGTATACTTATGCGGTACCGAACGTACCGCATACTTTTCCGGATTATATCAGCCCGGGACGCGTTATTAATACGTAGGACGTTATTTATGATAAAGTTTACGTATAAACCAAATATCGGCTTATAAGCTGCAAACCGTCGAGGTACGGGCCTAACCCTACAACTGGCCGCGGAATCTGGATAATATCTTTTCTAATTCCAGTTAAGTCCTTTAAGCTTTTTGATATTAGCGGGCAATCCAGATTAATAACCAAAAAACCGGTAACCGAGTTACATAACCCAGGATGCCAAGGGTACTACATCAAAGGACGGTGCCAACGGGTTGCGCGGTACAATAACTGCGGAAACAGGCTGGACCAGCACCCGGAAGGCGAATATAACCGGCCCCCCAAATGCACGAACTGCTAAGGTCCTTTCCAGGCAGGACACGAAAACTGCGCGGCCGCCCCTAAGCGAGTCAAGGAACAGCTGGTACGGCTAACGAAGAACGAACTAAAGAACGTCCGGAAGGCGGGAGCCAAAAGATACAAGGAGAAAAATACTTCACCAAAACAGGGACAGGCCACGGAAAACGGGGAACCACCTCAACCCACGGCAAAGGAACCCGACAGGCCGCAACCGAGCCAGGCAGCCAGCGGCAGAAAAAGGACCCATAGCGGAACGACCTCTACAGGGTCCAGGCCTACTCATACACCTTCAGAGACGTGCAGCTCCGGATCAGGGCCGACTGCGGCGTCAAAATCAACGGACACCGAAGGTGACGGTGACGTTAAAATGTCCATCGAAATGGCCACTGAAAATCGCTCACCCCGCCCTAGGGTACGAAATACCGCGATAGCTAGCATTAACCAACGTAGTTCACGCTTACGCCTGGCCGTAAAAACCAAGGTAACGAATACCCAAACCACCCCCCCCGTATGATAACGGGAGATGAACGGGAATGGGGGCGCCGGCGGCGCCGTACGGATAAAGGCGAACTACCGAAATTACGTAACCTATACGTAGCTTGGTGCAATACTTGCAATACCTTAGCATTATATATTACCTTATTAAAGCTATGTTAGGCTTAAGGTATAGATATAATCCAAATTTAAAAGCCTTAAGTAAAAGGAAATACGAAAATACAGAATTACCCGGGATTTAGCTTTTACGTATTAATAGATAGCTGGACGAACGAAGAAAAAAGGCCCCAGGTTATGACCTACGTTAAAAAAGGACGCCACCTAGCGGTACAGCAACGACAACCGGTTTACTTTCGAAACTTGCTATGGTTAAACGTTAATAGGTACCTTATGCTTAATACGTACCGAAAGCCCCGTACGGACGTAACGGTTAATTATATTACCAGCCTGGTACCGCCGGATAACTACCTAATAGGAGGTAATTAAAATATATGGTATCCGTATTTCGAACCAAGGATCGAAAAAAGGAATAAAAGGAAAGATATCGTATAATGGCTTACTACCAGCAAGATGATCTATACAGGCATACCCGGTAAGCCCACGCATAAAGCGGGGTACGTACTGGACTTCGTTTTTTTTAATATCCCCTTTACGGAAACTTTCGTATGCGACAACCTTAATTCCGGATCGGATCATTTTACGCTTTTAACAATTATCCCGGGTAAAAGCAAAAAAAAATAAGAGCAATACCGATTACGGGTGTCGGAACCGAACCTAAACAGGTTCGCGGACCTAATCGTAACGGGCGTAACCTCCCTGCCGGATACGGGCCCGGTAACCTCGCCGGAAAAGCTGGATTCCCGGGTAAAAGCTATTATTTCGGTCTTCCAGTTAGCGATAAAAGCAATAGGCAAGCCGGTAATGGATCGAGGATGCCGGGCGCCATAATGGACGCAAAATTACCAAAACGCTTACCGTACCTATAAAGACTCGGAAATATATAGATAATTTACGAACCAAGGTAACCCGAATCGAAGTTATACGGACGAATATCGGCAATTCCTATCGGTTATCCGTAGGGCCAAAAGAAATTACTGGCGGAAAGTTACCAGGACGGCCTTTACGGACGACAAATTTTATAAAATTATCAGCTGGCATAAGCTTGGGTCCAGGCTAAAGTCCCTACCGTTACGAATGGGAAATAAGGTTATAAAAGATACGCTTGGCAAGGCTAAGGCTTTACGTACGGAAATCCTGGAACGATTCTTAGCAGACGACGACTTAAACTACGACCCTTTGGAAGATATGGACCAACGGAGCGGCCAGCTACCTTGGGATACTACGGTAATACTTGAGGAAGCCGAAGTTTATATTATAGGGGTATTAAGCACTTCACCCGGGACAGACGGCGTTACGGTCAGGCTTTTAAAAGCTGGCTGGAAGTCGGTCAAGTGGTACGTTAAGGACGTCTTTGAAAATATGCTGCAACTTGCATACTTCCCGGCCGCCTGGCGGAACGCCGAGGTATCGATAATACCCAAGGTAGGGAAAAGGAATAAGGAGTCGCCGAGGTCTTGGCGGCCCATAGCCCTACTTTCCTGCCTCGGCAAAGGGCTAGAAAGGGTAATAGCAAAACGGCTAGCGTAAATCGCCCTAACGAACAACATCCTTAGCCCACAACACGGTAGGGCGTTACCTAAGCGATTAACGATGGATTTGGTAACGTCTTTCGTATACGACGCGGAACAAGCATTTGCAACCAAACGAAAGGTCTTCATGGTCACGATGGACGTATAGGGAGCGTTCGATGCCCTACTATAAAGACGCCTACTGGAAAGAATGAGACGCCAAGGTTGGCCGCTGCCGGTGCTCCGTCTTACGGAGTCCTTCCTATCGGATAGGAAAGTCCGGGTACGGCTCGAATCCAAAACGACGGGCTATAGCCGGGTCCGATACGGTACACCTTAGGGTTCCCCACTCTCCCCGGTACTATACATGTTATACCTCGCAAAGCTCCTGCAACAGGACCGGACCTTAAGATTCGGTTATGCGGACGACCTGTGTCTATACAGAACGTCTAGGATACTTAACAAAAACGCATAACTTCTAGCTCGGGACGTACAGCAGGTGCTATAATGGGATGAAGAAAACCGGGTTTATTTCGCCCCAGAAAAGTGCGAGCTATTACATATCACCAGAATGCGGGAGGAATACGACCCGTCGGTGGTAGTCGACGACAACTTCATAATCCACCCGGTGAAAAAACCGGAGGACAGTAACAAGGCGCCAGCACTTAGGTAGCTTAGGGTGTGGTTCGATAAAAAGTTAACATTTAAGCGACACGTTTCAGAAAAAACAGGCAAAGCAATGCAGCTTGCCCGGCATATACGGCACCTGGCGAATACGAAATACGGGCCCCCGGCGTCCGGATTACGGAAAACTGTAATTACCTATATTATTCTTACGGCATTATACGGCGCAAAGGCGTAATACGGAGGACGTACCAAGCAGGTAAGAAAAAATAAGGTTAACGCCAAGGTAGGCTGGCACGTAAAAGAAGTCCAACGGGTTCTTACCCTAATTACCAAAACTACCCTGCCAGTATGGAGAATAACATCTACGGACGTCCTATATCGTAATTCGGGATTGCCGACGGCACAAGTGGCCCTAAACCTCGCACTATGGAGATTTGCGTATAGGCTCCGAACTATCGACAAAGAGCACCCCTTAACCCAAAAAACCGAACTGGTTAAAACCATTAGGGGACGCGGGGTAAGGGGTCTGCAAAATCCCAAAACTAAGGTACAGGTAACGGCACGGATGCTACCACCCGTACAACGACCTATCCTAATCCTCCCTAGGTACTTACTTAGTTCGAGAAAGGACCCCACACAAGGACTTACCAAAAAGGAAGCTACCGCAGCTTTCGAGGCCTGGTATGCGGCTTTGCCACCGGAGGACGTTGTCGTTTTTTCGGACGGCTCGCAGGATAAAACGGAAGTCGGTTACGGCTTTGCGGTTTACCAAAATAAGCGACTTTTCGGTACGGAATGCGAACGCCTGGACCCTTACTCTATTGTTTTCGATGCGGAAATAATAGGAACTTGGAAAGGATTAAAGCACGTCGTCATAGGACCACCGGAAATCAACCGGAAGCGAATATAAGTCTGCCTGGATAATACGGAAGCGATTTGGGGGATTAAGGCGAATACCATTATATCCTCCCAATAAGCATACCTAAAATTCCACGCAACGGCAAATACGCATAACGTCGGGATACGCTAAAGTCCAGGACATTACGGCATAAAAGAAAACGAACTGGCGGATAAGCTAGCAAAGGCGGGCTCAAAGCTAAAAAACGTTAACAACAATTATACAGCTATAACTTACGGGATCAAGTCCAGGGTAAGGCTACGAAATAAAGCGCAACAAAAGACGTAATAGGAAACAGCTTTTACTAAACTCTCATAACGCTACAGGGCTTGGAAACTAAAGTATCATCTACGTTATCCCGATAAGCTGGAATACTTAACAAAGCCGGCCCTTCACCATTATTTAACGCTCCGTACGGGGCATGGAAACTTTGCCTAGTACTACCGGAAGTTTAAACACGACGACGCCGAACTACACTATACTTACGGTAAATTTAAAGCACCCGAATACCTGGTTCACTACAAAAAAACGGACGCCTTTTTCGAAGATTAACCATTAAAGCCGAAAATGCGTCCATAAGGACCTAAAAATAAGGCTCGCTACCTAAAGAAGCTCATAAATAACCCAATCGCCTTTAGGAATTACATCGGGGTTACGGGGTTCTTCGGGAACATCTGTACGCAAAAGAACCGGAACGGGGCTATATTAAAGCCGTTACCGGATATCGCTCCAGACGGAACGATTACCCTATAACGGCAAAGGTTACTTAAAGCCCTGGCGATTTTCTTTAATTTAGATACAGGGGATTCGGCGGGTATTTTTGGGCGTTTTTAAGGAAGTTAAAAAGGGCGGGGGAAAGGGATGATTTTACACCCACTAATGCGCCTAGGCGCGTGATATATGGCAGACAGCCAGCTGACATACCTAATCATCACAACCATAATTCGGGCTCTGGCCTTCGAAAACTCCCGCTAAGGGAAAGGGGAAAACGCTGGGCACTACCCTCGCACGGAGGAAGGAGGATATAGCTTGATGCGCTGGAAACGGCGACGCGTCTACGGACAAGAACTGCTAAATAGGTTTACACTTGTAAATAAGTTAGTTAGAGATAGCTTCACCCAGCTTAGCACGCCCTATATGCCCTAAGGGAGGCTCTGGGACGGCCGCTATGCGGCTTAACCCCCCGGCGTTAAATACTACAAAAAAA